>CAUYRH010089106.1:0-26418 GCA_963574655.1 Perodicticus potto | reverse complement strand
AAACAACAATGACGGCCGCAACCAAAAAATGGCCGGGCGTTGTGGCGGGCGCCTGTAGTCCCAGCTACTTGGGAGGTGGAGGCAGGAGACTCACTTGAGCCCAGGAATTGGAGGTTGCTGTGAGCTGTGATGCCACGGCACTCTATGCAGGGCAACAGCTTCAGGCTTTGTCTCAAAAAAGAAAAAAAGAAGAAGAAGAATGTCTGTAGTAAACAGGAGAAGCGTGTGCTTTATTGTTCTTCCACAGAGAGCTCTGACTGCAGGTGCTGTGACTGGACTACAGTTTTATAAATCTCCGTCTGTGAAGAGAGGGAAGGAAGGCTGTCAGGGCTGCACCTCACTCTCCCCAAGGAGGGGGACATTACTGAGGCAGGCCTTAAAGAAGGCCATTACCTCACGAGGCTTCAGTGGGTGAGGAAACTCAAGTTCAGAGAAGTTGCCCCTGCTCCCAGCTGCCCAGGGTGCAGAGGGCTCAGCCTGGGCACTTGCCTCCCTGCACCCACAAAGTGACAAGTAGCAGCTGGTCTGCAGCTACACAGCCAGATAAGAGTCACAGACTCCACCTTGAGGGAGTCTTGGTCATGTAGGGGACACTGAGGAGATGGCTGTGGGAACAGGGACCCAGAAAGGAGAAGGATGCTGCCCATAGCCAGCTCCCAGGTCAGGATGTACCCTGGCCTTTCTGGCGTGGTGTGGTGACAGGTTTGGGGGGCTTAGGTGACAAGTGGATGACCCATTCCCCCTAACACCAGGGACCTAGCCCCAAAGGACCGGAATGGTGCATCTGACCCCTTTGTCCGAGTGCGCTACAACGGCCGGACGCAGGAGACCTCGGTGAGGAGGCCAGTGGGCCCAGGAGAGGCAGGAGGCTCAGACTCCATCAGCCCTGCCCTCAGCATCACCTGGGAGGTCAGACTGGGACTTTAGTCTCACAGGCCCAGAGAAGGGCGTTCCACCTCTCTGAGGGGAACGTGGCAGGTATCATCCCCTCTAGTGCCAAACCCTTTCACCCCTGGCCCAGCCAGAGTGGAGTTAACCTGAAAACTCCAATGGTGGTCTACCCTGCCTTCTCTATTCCTGAGAAACGGCCTGGGTGGTAGGCTAAGCGTTGGGGGAGGATGCCAAAGGGATGGGTTCTTAATGCTGTGGGGCCTTGGACCAGTCCCTTCCCCACCCTGGACTTCAATTTTCCCTGTCTGAGAAATGGGTGGAGCTTGAACAGGACATTTTGACCTCTGCTATTGCAGAGCCCCTGAGCCAAGGAAGGTGTTTGGGGAAGCCCTTCCTTTAGCTGGGGCTGGGGAGCCCTATGGAGTCAGCCCTACCCCTTCTATCATCTTCTGCACAGATTGTGAAGAAATCATGCTACCCACGCTGGAATGAGACCTTTGAGTTTGAGCTAGAGGAGGGGGCTGCAGAAGCACTGTGCGTGGAGGCCTGGGACTGGGACCTCGTCAGCCGAAATGACTTCCTAGGCAAAGTGAGCACTGCCCTGGGGTGCACCTGCCTCCTTCAGCACCTGGCCTCCAGAACCAGTAACTGCCCTCTACTGCTGCTGATGCTCAAGGACCCTTGGGAGGGACCCCTCCCAATTAAGAGAATGGTAGTTAGCAAGGAGCAGACCCAAGTGTCCTAGCCCCAGCATGAACCCCCATCTGCCCTACCCCCAGGTGGTGGTCAACGTCCAGAGACTCTGGGAGGCCCAGCAGGAGGAAGGCTGGTTCCGGTTGCAGCCTGACCAGTCCAAGAGTCGACTGGACAAGTGAGTACTGGGATTTGGCAGCGGGACGGGAAGTTGAGATTGGAGAATTGGCTCCAGGCAGGAAGGGCAGATGGGGGAGTCATGTAGGGCAGAATCCTTTTCCAGGCTGCACTCCCTCCTGCTCTTCCCACACTCCTGCACTCAGTCCTGCCCTCTGCTTTCTGCCTCCCTGTGCTCAGACGTTTTCCCTTGAAGGGTTTCCCTACAAACATCAGACCAGGGTTCAAGTCTCCAGTGTCAGTGTCCCCAAGCCATGACTCACTCCCCAAGATTCTCCAGGAATTGGGCTGCCAGATAAAAGCACACTCAGTTAAAACTGAATTTCAGGTAGATGGCATAACTCATAGCAACCAAACTCTTGGGCTCAAGTTACCGTCTTGCCTCAGCCTCCAGAGTAGCTGGGCCTACAGGCATGAACCACAATTTCCAGCTAGTTTTTCTTTTTTCTTTTTTTTTTTTTGTAAAGACAAGAGTCTCACTTTATCGCCCTCGGTAGAGTGCCATGGCATCACACAGCTCACGGCAACCTCCAACTCCGGGGCTTAGGCGATTCTCTTGCCTCAGCCTCCCAAGTAGCTGGGACTACAGGCACCCGCCACAACGCCCAGCTAACAAATGGCTTTTTTCTTTTCGCAGTTTTTGGCCGGGACTGTGTTTGAATCTGCCACCTCCAGTATATGGGGCCAGCGCCCTACTCCTTTGAGCCACAGGAGCCACCCTAGTTTTTTCTATTCATTTATTTATTTATTTATTTTTAGTAGAGATGGCTCTTGCTCTTGTTCAGGCTTGTTTCAAACTCTTGAACTCAGGCTATCCACCTGCCTGTTGGCCTCATAGAGTGCTAGGATTACAGGTGTGAGGCATTGCGCCTGGCTGACCACTTTCTTAGTATAAGAATGAATATGAATTATGTGAGACATATTAACAGTAAAAATCTTCAAATGTAACTGGGTGTCTTGGGTTTTTATTTTGTCAAATCTGGCAGTCTAGCTGGGACCTGGCCGCCTTGCTGTGTTCCCCACAGCCCTTGAGTTGCTCAGCTTTGTCTCCTGGCAGAAGGCCCTAGACCCCGCATCCCCATCCTGGGCAGAGTAGTTGGATGGGATGGGTGTCCAGCACCAAGGCATTTCCAATGAACCAGCCACAGGTCTATCTTTTTTGTTGTTGTTGTTGAGACAGTCTTATTATGTCGCCCCTCGGTAGAGTGCCGTGGTGTTACAGCTCACAGCAACCTCAAACTCTTGGGCTTAAGCGTTTCTCTTGCCTCAGCCTCCCAAGTAGCTGAGACTACAGGCACCCGCCACAATGCCCAGCTATTTTTTGTTGCAGTTGTCATTGTTGTTTAGCAGGCCCAGGCTGGGTTCGAACCCACCAGCCTTGTTGTACGTGGCTGACGCCATAACCACTGTGCTATGGGCACCGAGCCAACAGGCCTATCTTGATGCTTCTATGCATGAAGCGTATGCCAGTTACATTTGTCCACACCCTCCCCAGGAGGGGTCAGAATAGGGGTCAGATCTGATGTGGCAAGTTGCTTGACCTGCTTGAGTCTCAGTTTCCCTGACAGATTGTTATGAAGGTTAAGGATTTGTTTCCAGGGCACATGTAAAGGTGCTACTGTCTGGGTGTTTATAGATTTGAGGTTGGGGAGGCCCATATGCCCACATGGGTTGAACTTGGGGTCCACAGGAGCCTGGAAACAGCAGGGAGCCAGGCCTTAAAGATGGACAGAGGTTCCATGAGTGCAGGGACAGAGGAAATAAGCAGTAGGCCAGAGCCTGGGTGGCGGGAATGCAGTGAGGATGGGTAGAGGGGAGGAGCAGAGATGGGGCGGCTGGCCCCAAAGGGAAAGGACATGGGAGGGGGATGGCTGAGGACAGCCTGGTCCCTGATGGAGAGGTCACGGCTGCCCTTTCCAGGGGCAACCTGGGCTCCTTGCAGCTGGAGGTGCGGCTGCGGGATGAGACAGTGCTGCCTTCCAGCTGCTATCAGCCCTTAGTGCAGCTGCTGTGCCACGAGGTGAAGCTGGGCACCCAGGTAAGGGGGATCTGTAGGGAAGTGAGAGGGTTTTGCCATGGAATAACTGTCCTCTTGATCCTTCTAAACCTATCCTACAGTGTAGGAAACTGAGTTCTCAGGATATAAGGAGTTGGCCAGTGCCCAGGGTCCCACCTCTGGCCATCCCTTGGGAAAGTGCTCCCTTCTCCTTGGCATTCTAAGGACCTCAGAGTGAAGGTTTGGGTTCCCCAGCGCCTCTCCCAGCCCAGCCTCTCCCTGTCCCTTCCTGCAGGGCCCCAGGCAGCTGATCCCACTCATTGAGGAGGCAACCAGCACCGAGTGCCGCCAAGATGTGGCTACCAACCTGCTCAAGCTCTTCCTGGGGCAGGGGCTGGCCAAAGACTTTCTGGACCTGCTTTTCCAGCTGGAGCTGGGGCGCACCAGTGAGGCCTGGGAGAGGGCCAGTGGGGGGGGGGTCGGGAGAAGAGAGGAGAGTAGGAGTCTGCAGGAGGCAGATGGGAGGAGAGAAACCAACAGTGGCAAGGAGGCCCTTTACTGAAGGGCCAGCTTAGAGTCCCCAGCCCCATGTCCCCTTTGCTCCGCCCTATAAAGCCTTGTCCCAGCCCCCTCTGCACTGGAACCTCTGCTCCTAGGTGAAGCCAACACCCTGTTCCGGAGCAATTCTCTGGCCTCCAAGTCCATGGAGTCTTTTCTAAAGGTGAGGTTCTAAGGCATATTGTCCTTGTTTCATAGATGACGGGACCCTGAGTTTCAGAGAGGTCAAGAGATAGTGTAGGTACTGAAACTCAAGTATTCTATTTCAGTGTCCAGGGCCCTTTAAGGTTAAGAATTTCATTCATTCATTCATGGAGAAGCAGTGTGTAGAGCTGCCCTGCTTGTGTACCTGGCCCCTTTTGGGCTGATACAGCAGGCCAAAGGTGCAGGGGAAGGTGCGGAGCCAGCTGCTGGGAGAAAGTGGGCAGCTAGGCAGGAACACGACCCATACAGCTTGCGGTGGCCCCTAGGTGGCTGGGATGCGGTACCTGCATGGCATCCTGGGCCCCATCATCGACAAGGTGTTTGAGGAGAAGAAGTACGTGGAGCTGGACCCCAGCAAAGTGGAAGTTAAGGATGTCGGGTGAGGCGGATAATCCCTGGGGGTGAAGCGGTAGGGGGTGGGTCAGGCCCTGTCCACAAGTGCGTGTATGTCTCTGCCTGGATTAACCTGTCGCTGCTCTGCCCACCTGTGTGTTGCCTCCCCGCTCCTAGGTCTGCTGGAGCTCCTTACCGCTCCGCTCTCTGTCGCCCCGCCCCGGCCCACGCAGGTGCTCTGGGCTGCACCGCCCGCAGACTGAAGCCGAGGTACTGGAGCAGAGTGCGCAGACGCTGCGTGCCCACCTGGGGGCGCTATTGAGCGCGCTCACTCGCTCAGTGCGCGCGTGCCCCGCCGTGGTGCGCGCCACCTTCCGCCAGCTTTTCCGGCGCGTGCGCGAGCGCTTCCCTGGAACCCAGCATGAGGTGCGTCCCTTGCAGGAGAGGACAGAGTAGGTGGAGAGGCAGGGGGGGCAGCGGGCAGAGGGGCAGGGACACAGCCACAGCGGAGGGGGCTGCCGAGCGCCCAGGCTCGGGGGAATCCAGCTCCACGCTCTCCTACACCCCTCCAGAACGTGCCATTTATTGCTGTCACCAGCTTCCTATGCCTTCGGTTCTTCTCTCCCGCTATCATGTCGCCGAAACTCTTCCATCTGCGGGAGCGACATGCGGACGCCCGCACCAGCCGTACCCTGCTTCTACTGGCCAAGGTGCGAGTCTACTGCGGACAGGGGCGGGGTGCCTGTCCGGTGTTGCACCAGGGCCCTTGCCTCGACTGCACTGTATTCCCTACTAGCTGCGGGAAGGCTTTGCGGTGAGGCCGCTGATATCCTTACACGCTTATTGCACTTAACAGTTTGCAAAGCTTTCTGTGTTCACTTCACCTGAGCTCCATCCAGGAACAGGCCTACAGGAGTCGGAGGTTGCCCAAGGCTGCACGGCCTTTCATTGGCGAACCAGGGCCTTCCCACCTGTGTCTACTTAGTCCCTGGCTAGGTCACTCACACTCAGTGCAGCAGAGTCTGATACTAAACCTGCAGAGTAAGGGGATAAGTTGGGCCCACATAGTCTAAATTGTCAGGACCTCAAAGGCTGTGATGGATCCCTGATCCCCCGATGTGTTGGGGTGGGCTATAAGCAGGACCTCTGTGGTCTCTGCCTCCATCTCTGCAGCTGAAGGCTTGCAGGAGTATTGGGGGCATGAAGTTGCCAGGCCCCAGACCTAGCAGAGCCTGGTCCTTCATTCTGTCACACACACACACACACACCTCTGCCAGGCTGTCCAGAACGTAGGCAACATGGACACGCCAGCTTCTAGGGCCAAGGAGGCTTGGATGGAGCCGCTGCAGCCCTCTGTGCGCCAAGGCGTGGTGCAGCTGAAGGACTTCATCACCAAGCTCGTGGACATTGAGGAGAAAGAGGGTGAGCGCCCCTTTGCATGGCCCCACCTACAGCTTCCTGCTCTCCTTTGCTTCCTGTCCATCCTGTTGTTCTGAGTCTGCTTCCTCACCGGGCTTCCCTTTCCTCTCCCTCCTTGGCCCTCAGCAGAGCTGGACCTTCAGCAGATGCTGAGCTTGCAGGCACCACTCGTGAAGGAGGGGCCACTCTTCATCCACAGGACCAAGGGCAAGGGCCCCCTAACGTCCTCCTCCTTCAAGAAGCTCCACTTCTCCCTCACCACTGAGGCCCTCAGCTTTGCCAAGACACCCAGCTCCAAGGTGGGTAAGGAGGGAAGATGGCAAGAGAGGACAAGATGATCTTTGAGATTTCTTCCAGAACTAAGGTTCAGTGCTTCTGTACTCCTGCCTCTTCCAAGAAGCCTTCCAGAGTCAGACAAGAAAGCCAGGCTAGACCAGGTTTCCTCTGTCTTTACTGCTTGTCAGCTACCAGGCCACTTAAGACCAAGAAGCATGAGACCTCTCTGCCACAAAGCACATGGGGCAGGCAGTGACTATGGTGTCCAGCCTTGGCTTTTTGGTGAGGTACATGGAAAGTGGAGCAGAGAGATGCTTCTGGGAGATCAGAGAGGCTGAGAGGGGCCAGGATAGACCTTGAGTCGTGGGGTTCCAGCTCTGGCTTAGCCATGTGCATTTAGGAGAAGACACTTTTCTGAGTCTTGGTGTCTTTGTAAGTTTAGGAAGATGGTCCTTATTTAACAGGTTGTTGACAGTTACGTGAGATGATGTCTCTAAGGGTCCTAACCTGTGACCTGGCATGGTACAATGCAGGCAAATGGTATTATTACTTTTTGAGACAGAGTCTTACTTTGTCGCTCTCGGTAGAGTCCGTGTTATCACAGCTCACCGCAACCTCAAACTCTTGGACTCAACAATTCTCTTGCCTCAGCCTCCCAAGTAGCTGGGACGACAGGCACCTGCCACAATGCCTGGCTATTTTTTGTTGTAGTTGCAGTTGTCATTGTTGTTTTAGCTGGCCTGGGCTGGGTTCGAACCTGCCACCCTCAGTGTATGTGGCCAGCGCCTTACCCACTGAGCTATGGGCGCTGCCAGGCAAATGTATTATTAAATATATATATATTATATACTATGTCCCTTGGGCCAGTCTCCTGCAAGCTCTGTTCTCCCAAGGGCTAAGGACATACCTCCTCAATGTACCTGTTGATCCTTTGCTGGGCTGACACCCCTCCCCTGTCATCCAGGGGATGGTCTGCAGGGATGCCCAGCCCTAAATAGGTGAGAGTGCGGCTAGCGGTAGGGGAAGGAGTTCATCACCACCTATTCTCAAAGGGCCAGCCAAGGGACCCCACCAAAGACTCCTCAGATAATTATTATTATACATCTCTACCCCTAGGATTGTAGGATTGCTCCATGAGCATTATTTAATTCTTGTCCCTGTTTTGTCCATTGTCAACTTGTGATACCCAGTCAGGTGGCCAGTTAGTCAGAGACAGTTGGGGCCACCGTTGCAGTTTCTACCCTGAGCAGGGTATCCCCAGCAGGGGGAGCCCGTGTCTTTCCTGAGGAGGTCTGCAGCGGTGGAAAGTGTTTGGGATCTTCTGTTAGGCCCATTCTGGGGTGTGCCTGCTCTGGGTCAAACACCTGTCATCTGCCACCTGATCTTTTCTCTCCAGCCTTGCCAGAGTACTAGTCCAAAGTCACCTAGCAGGGTTGAGGAAGCTAAGACATGTTCCTATGTCTGCCTGGCTCTGTAGCCTGGTTCCCCCAGGGGAATCCCAAAACAATATTATAGCCAGTATCTCCCAACCTCTGAGGTTACGGGGGGAATGTGCGAGGCAGGAGTGAACTAGAATGCCAGAAGTGCTAGTAAAGACTGTTAGAATGGGAGGAAGGCTGGGACAACCAAGGAAGGCTTCTTGGAAGAGGCAGGAGTATAGAAGCACTGAACCTTAGTTCTGGAAGAAATCTCAAAGATCATCTTGTCCAGCCCTCTGTGGGTCATGGATCACCTCTCCAAGATTCCCCAAAGACTGTTTGCATGCTGCTGATGACAGGGAGCTCACTACCATATAAGTAGCATATTCTGTCGTTGCAGCTCTTTGCTAGAAAGTTCTTTGCCTAGAGTTGAAGCCCACGTTCTTATGGTTTTCTTCTCTGATCTTTGTTCTGCCCATTCACTTTAATGTACCAGAGACTGTAAACCTAAGTGTGCGCCCCTCTAAAACCTAACTCCCTAAGCTTTTCAGCCCTTCCACTGGGAATGGATGGCAAGCCTTTTGCTTTGTCCCCTGGACATGCTATAAGAGTTGCCTCTTAGATTGTGGCTTCCAGAACTGAGTACAGCACCACAGGTGTTGTCTGAACACTAGAGAACAGAGTATGGCTGGGTGCAGGGGCTCATGCCTGTAATGCTAGCACTCTGGGAGGCCAAGCTGGGCAGATTGCTTGAGCTCAGGAGTTCAAGACAAGCCTGAGCAAGAGTAAGACCCCATCTGTACTTTAAAAAAAAAAAAAAAGAAAGGCTTGGCGCCTGTAGCTCAAGTGGCTAGGACACCAGCCACATAGAGCAGAGCTGGTGGGTTCGAATCCAGTCCGAGCCTGCCAAACAACAATGATGGCTGGGCCGTGTTTGTGACTCAAAGGAGTAGGGTGCCGGCCCCACGTGCCGGAGGTGATTGGTTCAAACCCAGCCCCGGCCAAGAAAAAAAACAATGATGGCTGCAACCCAAAAATACCTGGGCGTTGTGGTAGGCGCCTGTAGTCCCAGCTATTTGGAAGGCTGAGGCAAGAAAATCCCTTAAGCCCAAGAGTTGGAGGTTTCTGTGAGTTGTGATGCTACTGTGCTCTACCCAGGGTGACAGCTTGAGACTCTGTCTCATAAAAAAAAAAATAAAAAATAATAGGGCGGTGCCTGTGGCTCAGTGAGTAGGCCACCAGCCCCATATACTCAGGGTGGCTGGTTCAAACCCAACCCTGGCCAAACTGCAACAACAACAAAAATAGCCAGGCGTTGTGGCGCGTGCCTGTAGTCCCAGCTACTCCGGAGGCTGAGGCAAGAGAATCACCTAAGCCCAAGAGCTGGAGGTTGCTGTGAGCTGTGACGCCACAGCACCCTACCAAGGGCGACAAAGTGAGACTGTCTCAAAAAAAAAAAAAAAGAAAGAAAGAAAAGAAAAATTAGGTGGGTGTTAGTCCCAGCTTCTTGAGAGGCTGAGGCAAGAGAATTGCTCAAGCTCAAGAGTTTGAGATTGCTGTGAGCTATGATGCTGTGGCACTCTACCCAGGGCAACAGAGTGAGACTCTGTCTCAAAAATAAATACGCAGGCTCAGTGCCTGTCGCTCAGCAGCTAGGGTGCTGGCCACACACACCGGGGCTGGCGGGTTTGAACCTGGCCTGGGCCTACTAAACAACAATGACAGCTACAGCAAAAAAATAGCTGGGCATTGTGGTGGGCACCTGTAGTCTCAGGTACTTGGGAGGCTGAGGCAAGAGAATCACCTAAGGCTAAGAGTTTGAGGTTGCTGTGAGCTGTGACGCCATGGTACTCTACTGAGGCAACATCGTGAGACTGTCTCAAATAAATAAATACACAAATAAGTAGCAGAGCAGAGCACAGTGGACAGTCACCTCCCTAATTCTGGCCACCGTCCCTCTGTTAATACTGCTTTGGCTCATCCTTTTTTTGTTGTTGTTTACTATCTTTCACAATAGTGTTGTAACTGAGGCCACCCATAAAAAATACGGACCCCCCCCCCTTTGGGTACAAATCAGAGGTGATTTTATTTACTCCTGCGCGGGGGGGGGGGCGGGCGCTGCAAAAAGGCAGACGACCCAAATCAGATGGTCATTTATTACATCTGTACAGACGGACCACTGCCCCAAAGGCAAACGGCCAAGTCAGGTGGTTGCATCTGCACAGACGGACCGCTGCCCCCCAAAGGCAAACGGCCCGTAAGAGAAATGCAGGCAGCCTTTTATACCCTTTTTGTGCTGATGTGGCAAAGCAAGCATGTACAAAAGCAAAAAAGGCGGGTTACAGGGCGGAGTCACAGTCAGGTAGTCGGCTCAGGGGGGTAACTCAGTAACCATGGGGACAACTTGGAAAGCCCAGTACCTGGGAGACTCAGTTTCCTGGGAATCTCTGCTTGAGTGAGTTTTTACCATTGTTTAGCTGGCTAGGGAGGTTGAGGTAAGTTTCTCCTCATTGTGTTTAGACATTGCTAGGGAGTCAGGGAACTCAGAGAACTTCCTTGTCAGAAACCTGTTGTCAGAATTAAACCAAAAAGGGGGTTTGAGATGGACGGGGACTCAGGCTGAAACAGTTAGGGGCCTTTAGGGGTCTTCTTGCCGGGTCTGTTACTACAGTATTCTAAATGAAAAGACATAGGAATTTTGGACTGGATTCCAGGCCAGACACAGGGATCTGACATAATTTGTCCTAAAAAAAAATTTTTTTTTTTGTCTATTTAGCTTCTTGACACTTAACCTTCATCCTGAGAGATCTGAATCCTTTTTTTCAACTTTTGATTTTTAAATTTCAGGTATAAACAAGTTTTAAGAAAATTACTTTAAAAAAATGCTTCCTTCCCATAGATTGTAAAATCTCTTTTATTCAGGTATGGAAACATTACATAGAAAGGCTTTGCTCATGTTAAGTCATTTGGCAAGAGTGTGTTTTAATAACTGCTGCCTAACTTCTGCATTCTGTTAGAAAAGTTCCTGTCCTAATAAAATTGTCCTTTGAAATTCAAAAAAAAAAAGAGAGAGAGAGAAAGAGGCTTTAAAAATATGTGTCATAATGAAGAGGCTTTGAAATTATGTCTCAGTTTTAGAAAAAAATGCAAATAAGTATGTATGTTGCTCTCTTTGTAGAAAATAAGGCTAGCTATATATACAACATGTAAATGGTAATTATCTATAAGTGATTATTTTTCCATAGTGGCTTTTCCCTTTTTTGTTTTCCAGATAAGGTATTTTTAAAATGTTATATTAATGTCCACAATTTTTAAAGAAATATTCAAGTAATACCTTCATTTCAAGCTTTATATATTAATATAAATGGAAACAGTGCTTACTTCCTTATCAAGTAAGCACTTTAAGGTTAATTACATGAAATCTGTGATTGATTTGTCCAATTTTCTAGGAGAGATTTAATGAGTGATCCATGAATTCCAGACTGATGTGATTTGCATTTATGGAGTAGTGTCATTTTAGTGAAAAGGTGATTAAATGTGTTCACCTTCTAAACTAATGTTACCTTAAAATTTAAATTCATTTTTCTTATGACTAACCATTCTCTAAATGTGAACAGTAAGAAGCTGGACTTTCCTAGCCTGTCAACACATAGTAAGCTTCTGGTTTTTTGTAGTTTTTACCTTTTGTTCACTCACTAAGTATAAATATTAAGTGCCTGCCGTTTAGCTTTGTGAAAGTTGATGTAGATTGTTTTAAAGGAGAAGGGTGAGTGTTAATATTTTTGCCTTTACTCTTTTTTTATATATATTTACATATATATATTTTTTAACAAGTGAACAGTTTATTAAGAATTAAAGGTATGATGTTATACAGTACAAGCAAAACACTCAAGATAGGTATAATAGTATACCTATAATCACACAAAAACTTAAATTTCAGCTCAAGAAAAATCACAAGACAACAGAGAAAGCAATTTCACTGTTATAAAATAAGATATTTCATGCAAAGTATTAACTCTGCCCCCCCAAAGCCCAACCTCCCAACAAACAAAAAACGATCTGGGAATACTGCTGTGCTAACATATTAACCACAGTATAATCATTCATAGGAAAAACAGTAATTAAGCAATGAATTAAATTAAATAACAAAGTTCAAACTATCATAAACTCACAGACCACAATGATTTTACAAAACAAGCAATTCCAGAAATCTTATAAACAATAAAAAAGAAGAAATATTTCAATATCATTCATACTTTTTTTATATTATATCATTTATATATATATTTTTTAACACAACAATCAAGTGGTCAGATGCCTTTACTCATAAAAAGCATATCATTTGCATCTTTTTAAAGGCATACACAGGGGCGGCGCCTGTGGCTCAGTGGGTAGGGTGCTGGCCCCATATACTGAGGGTGGAGGATTCCAACTCGGCCCCGGCCAGCTAAAACAGCAATGACAACTGCAACAAAAGAAAGCTGGGCATAGTGGCAGGCGCCTGTGGTCCCAGCTGCTCGGGAGGCTGAGGCAATAGAATCACTTAAGCCCAAGAGCTGGAGGTTATTGTAAGCTGTGACACAGCAGCACTCTTCTGAGAATGACATAGTGAGACTCTGTCCCAAGAAAAGAAAAAGCAAAGGCGTACACAGCAAAGAAAGAACAACTAGCAAGAAAATATCATTGTTAACTGTGGTATATGTATACCATGGAGTACTATTTAGCCATAAGAAAAGATGGAGACTTTACATCTTTTGTATTAACCTAGATGGAGTTGAAACACACTCTTCTTAGTAAAGTATCACAAGAATTGAAAAAGCAAATATACAAAGTACTCAATATTAATATAAAGCCAGTAGACAATCTGATACATGTCCGTATAGGAGAAAATCTTAATTCAAATTAGGGAGAGAAAGGAGGAGGGGTTATTGGTGTGCTACCACTTAATAGGCACAATGTAGGGGTCTTTGGCATACCTTTTGGGTGCAGGACACAACTACAAAAGGGACTCTACCTAACAAATTCAAATATTGTGACCTGGTTGGTTGTCCCCTCACATTAACCTGAAATTTTAAAAATATATATATCTGGGCCAGGTGCAATGACTCGTGCCTATAATCCTAGCACTCTGGGAGGCTAATGCAGGTGGATTGCCTAAGCTCAAAGATTCGAGACTAGCCTGAGCCAGAGTGAGACCTCACCTCTAAAAATAACTGCATTGAGGCAGGCACCTATAATCCCAGCTACTCGGGAGGCTGAGATAAGAGAATTGCTTGAGCCCAAGAGTTTGAGGTTGCTGTGAGCTACGATGCCACAGCACTACCAAGGGTGACAAAGTGAAACTGTCTCCAAACACAAAAGCAAACAACAACAATAAATATATATATATATATATATATATATATATGGATATTACCTATAGAGTTTCATGAGTTGTGGTATAAGGCAATAGACAAAATCATGAGGGGATTAATAAGAGAGCTTATTAAGGAAGGTATTTTAAAGTTCTTGGCATTGTTATTTTCACTAGCTCCAATTGCTCAAGGACACATTCCTACTTCATTTATGCTGCTTGCAAAGGAAGTACTAATGTTAGTGTCTTTTCTACTTTCACAGTTTTTTAAATCTGTAACTTCCTGGTAGTTTCATCCCTCTTCTACTTGTAAAAACTTTGGTTTTGCCTCGGCGCCTGTGGCTCAACGGGCTAAGGCGCCAGCCATGTACACCTGAGCTGGCGGATTAGAATCCAGCCCAGGCCCGCTAAACAACAATGACGGCTGCAACCAAAAAAAATGGCCGGGCGTTGTGGCGGGCGCCTGTAGTCCCAGCTACTTGGAGGCGGAGGCAGGAGACTCGCTTGAGCCCAGGAGTTGGAGGTTGCTGTGAGCTGTGATGTTATGGCACTCTATCCAGGGTGACAGCTTGAGGCTCTATCTCAAAAAAAAAAAAAAACTTTGGTTTTTCCACCAGCTTTCTATCCTACCTTTACCTTCACCTTCCACTTTTCACCCCATACACCATATCCAAACACTCCTGACTATTCCTTACTTCAAACATATAATTCAGACCTTTTCTTTTTGTTGGAATATTCTTTTTCTTTTTCTTTAAGCCCAAGTTCAAATGTATCCACTTCCATGAATATCAGTCAGGACTGATTTTCTCCCTCTTGTTTTGGTAAGACTCTATTTATATATACTCCTATCCTCATAGGATATTGTGACTAAAAATGCCTTATTCCAAAGGTAAGGACCATGTCAAACTCTTCTTATATAACCCAGCTGGCATATCCTAGGCTTCTTGTATCCTTTTTACTACCTTCTGTAACAAATGACCAGATGCTACATGTTTTAGATTTTTATTTTTTATTTTTTTTTTGAGACAGATCCTCAAGCTGTCACCCTGGAAAGAGAGCCGTGGCATCATAGCTCACAGCAACCTCCAGTTCCTGGGCTCAAGCGAGTCTCTTGCCTCCGCCTCCCAAGGCGCCCGCCACAACGCCCAGCCATGTTTTGGTTGAAGCCGTCATTGTTGTTTGGCGGGCCCGGGCTGGATTCGAACCCGCCAGCTCAGGTGTACGTGGCTGGTGCCTTAGCCCATTGAGCCACAGGTGCCGAGCCCCATGTTTTAGATTTTTAGATTTCATGTTGTCACATTTTCAAAATGTGCATGGTGTTTGTGTATGTGTGTGGCAATTAATAGGCATTGTCATTAATGGAGATTAGATGCATTAAGGAAATCTAAAGTATCATTGAGAATTTGATGATAAAATTCCACGATATAATTACCAAGTGACCCTACATTAAACCGCTATGAATGGTTTCTCAAGCTGTGTGGAAAGGCTTCTGTCTTAGATCTTTTATCATAAGAAAGAATTTTAGGCAGGAGACCTCTAAGACACTTAAATTAAAGTGGTTAAACTTAGAAAAGAAAAACTGCAAAACTATCAATGCATTCGCTCATAAATTAGCTTTTGTTTTTATAAAGCTTTTAAGTCACTGTAGAACCTTAAATATATTTAAATAAACTATAGAAGAAACACGTGAAACATTTTAAGTTTCTTAAGGGGATGCGAATGTTAAGTGAGAATATTTTAAGTCAGATTATAATACAGTGAATTCTGCCAGCTATCTGCAGTGTTTTTGTTTATTTTCATTTTAGTAGACTATAATTCTGCCAAGTCTGTTTCATGAAAATTATTTTCCCAGTCTATGGTACAGTCTACATTCTGATGCTGCAGTAGATGTTTGTATGTATGTGTAGCGAGATGGCATTTCCCACACAAGAAAAGATCTCATGTTTACATCCCATTTCTATTATTTTCCTTTATCTTTCTAGGGATAGGAATTTTTATTGTTGTTGCTGTTACTGTTGAGACAGAATCTCACTATGTCGCCCTCAGTAGAGTGCCATGGCATCACAACTCACAGCAACCTCAAACTCTTGGGCTCAAGTGTTTGTCTTGCCTCAGCCTCCCAAGTAGCTGGGAGTACAGACGTCTGCCACAACGCCCAGCGTTTTTGTTGTTGTTTGCAGTTGTCCTTGTTGGTTAGCTGGCCCGGTCTGGGTTCGAACCCTCCACCTTCCGTGTATGTGGCTGGCACCATAACCACTTTGCTACAGGCACCGAGCCTAGGGGTAGGAATTTGTCAGCATATGTTGTGATAGTGTTTGGGATTTGGTGGTGTGAATTGTAAATAACTTGTCAGTTGAAGAACTGAAAATAGGGTTAAATATTAATTGTTGGACTAAGAAACAAGAAATTTCTTCTGCTTTCTTTCTTTACATGCCTACAAATTTAAGTAATACATATGTATAGGAAATTCCCAAATGAGAAGGTTTAGCAAACAGCAGCATATTATCATTCACTGTATTTCAAATAAAGACTAGATTATACTTTTTTTTGTACAAATTTAGATTGGTGGGAGGTCATTTGAAACATGCCCATAGAACACTGTTGCCATAGAAATAACATTTTACAAAAACCCTTCACTGTTAAAGAATTTACTGTAATTGGATTTTTACTTTGTTGTTGTTAATATGTTGCTTGGTTACCAGATATCTTTGTTGTATTTATATTTTTAGAGAAGGTAGATAATAGATTTTATTCAGTCTTTCAGTCCTTGAGCAGAATCATAACATTAAGGATACAAGATAACCACATTGATATTATTGTCTATAACAGTACTTGAAATTACAGTTTTTGTCGCTTTAAGTACTAATAAAGTTGTAAATGAAAACTGCTGTTTATAATTAAATATATGTATTGATGTTATCAGGGAAATGATTTCATTGCCCTTGTTTGTATAAGCAATGCTATAGTTCAGTTCATCTTTATAAAAACTTTTCCTTTTTTTTTTTTTTTTTGTTGTTGTTGTTGTTGAGACAGAGTCTCATTCTGTCATCCTATGTAGAGCACCATGGCATCATCATAGCTCACAGCAACCTGAAACTCTTGGGCTCTAGCAATCCTCATTCTTCAGCTTCCTGAGTAGCTGGGACTACAGGTGCCTATCACAATGCCCACCTAATTTTATTTTTAGTAGAGATGGCATCTCGCTCTGGGTCAGACTGGTCTTGAACTCCTAAGCGTAAGCAATCCACCCGACTCGGCCTCCCTGAGTGCTAGGATTACAGGTGTGAGGCCCTGGCCTGGCCTACAAAAACTTTTTCAGTACCCTAAAGTGAGATGGTTTTTACCTGGTTTTGTAAGAAGAGAATTTGTCATAGCTTCTAGTAATTTACATGAGTGACTTTAATTAGCGTACCTAAAGGAATTCTCTTAGGATCAGAAAACAAAAATACAGTTCATATTCACTTTACTCCAGTTTATCACTGTAGATTCTTATTTAAATAAGCAAGTTTATAGCCTGAGCAAGAATGAGACCTCTTCTCTTCTAAAAACAGAAAAGTTAGGCTCGGCGCCTGTGGCTCAACCGGCTAAGGCGCCAGCCATGTACACCTGAGCTGGCGGTTTCGAATCCAGCCCGAGCCCGCCAAACAACAATAATGGCTACAACCAAAAAATGGCTGGGAGTTGTGGCGGGCACCTGCAGTCCCAGCTACTTGGGAGGCAGAGGCAGGAGACTCGCTCGAGCCCAGGAATTGGAGGTTGCTGTGAGCTTAGCTTGAGGCTCTGTCTCAAAAAAAAAACAGAAAAATTAGCTGAATGTTGTGGCAGACATCTGTATTCTTACCTATTCTGGAGGCTGAGGCAGGCGATCACTTCAACCCAGGAATTTGAGGTTGGTGTGAGCTAGACTGATGGCCATAGCAATCTATCTAGCCCAGGCAACAAAGTGAGACACTGTCTCAAAAATAAAGAAGCAGGCTTGGCGCCAGTAGTGCAGGCGGCTGGGGCGTTGGCCACATACACCAGAGCTGGCAGGTTCGAATCCAGAACATTTGACTTCTGTGTTTTAGTCCATAATGTTCTGGTCATCTGTCTAAATGTCCTGTGTGTTCAAATTTAGCCCATTCTTGAAGACCCAATGCAAATGCCACCTCTTCAATGCCTACAAGTTCTAAGACATTTCAGGTGGCTCGGCTCCTATAGCACAATGGTTACGGCACTAGCCACATACACCAAGGCTGGCAGATTGGAATCCGGCCTGGACCAGCTAAACAACAATGACAACTGCAACCAAAAAATAGCCGGGTGTTGTGGCGGACACCTGTAGTCCCAGCTACTTGGGAAGCTGAGGCAAGAGAATCGCTTAAGCCCAGGAGTTTGAGGTTGCTGTGAGCTGTGACACCACAGCACTCTACCCAGGGTGACAGCTTGAGACTCTGTCTCAAAAAAAATAAAAAAATAAAAAATAAGTTTACTTGATAAAGGCAAATTTATACTCTGATTACTTCAATTATCCATAGTGCCTTTAGCTTAGGGACAGTTATCTCTTAGGAAATAATCTAAAAAAAATTACTAAATAACTTATATACCTTATATCTTTGATACATTCCTAATATAAGTAGTTGTATCTCATTGTGATTCTCAAACAATCAACCTTTCCCTCTTGTAGCTCCTATAACCAGTCCAGTTTCACCAGCATGCAGCCATTGCAGTTGTACAGGGCCCCATGCCCGCACTAATGATCTGGTGTTACCAACTTGAAATTTTTAATAATTTTTTAACATGGGGCTCTACATATTTTTCTTCTGCACTGGGTCCCACATATCATGTAACCAGTCTTACTCCCCAGAAACTAGTTATTATAATAGATTGGAACACATCCTGAATAGTAATTGTCCTATGTTAACTAAACATATGACCCTATAAATTTCCTCAGGTATACAGGAAATATTCATATATAGATTTTATTTGAATGTATTTTGGGAAGTGGCAGGGAGTGTGGCTGACTTGGGTTACCTACCTACATAGTGAACTTTTTGAATGTTATTTCAGAGACCTGCCATTTAATAAAAATTCGTCATTTTTGAACATAAAAGTACTTAACTTTTTAAAAATTCTATTGCATGAAATAATTAAATTCAAAGTCAGAGTTAACTCATTGCGCTATTACAGGTTATCAAGTTATACCTAACCAGCAGCAAAACTACCAAGGAATAGTTGGAGTTCAGCAGCCCCAGAGTCAGAACCTAGTTGGTAGCCAGCCCAACAGCATTGGAAATCAGATTCAAGGAGTAATCATCCCCTATCCTTCATCATCATATCAGGTATGTTGTCTCTTTTACCTACTTTGGGTAGAGATAATTTTGAATAAATTAAATGTATGACTGTAATGTGTCTTTTCTGTTTTCCTTTTTTTTTTTTTTTTTTTTTTGAGACCAAGGCTTGCTCTGTGCCCTGGGTAGAGTTCCCTGGTGTCATAGCTCACAGTAACCTCAAACTCCTGAGCTTGAGCGACTCTCTTGCCTCAGCCTCCCGAGGAGCTGGGACTACAGACCCAGCACAACACCTAGCCAGTTTTATCTATTTTTTAAAAGAGACAGGGTCTGTGGGATCCTTTTTTTTTTTTTTTTTTTTTTTTTGAGACATGGTCTCATTTTTTCACCCTCAGTAGAGTACTATCTCATAGCAACCTCAAATTCAAGTGATCCTGTGGTCTCAGCCTCCCAAGTAGCTGGGCTTATAGGTGCCCACCACAACATGCAGTTTTTAGAGATGGGGTCTCGCTCTTGCTCAGGCTGGTCTCAAACTCCTGAGCTTAAACAGTCTATCCATCTTGGTCTCCCAGAGTGCTAGGATTATAGGCATGAGCCCCTACAGTGCTTGGCTATGTTCTCTTTTTAATATAGAGAAAATACTTCTGTCTTTTCTGTCTTCATAGTCTTAAGATTTATATTACTTGAAACAGCTTTGTTTTATCGTCATTTTACCAGTTTATTCATTCACTTAATTAATGTTTAGAATATCTGAACCACTTTGACATTGGTAAGTACATTTTGTCTGGCATTGTCAGTAGTTCAACTGCATAGTTACATAATCAAGTGTCTTATGCTATATTCATTCAGCTGCTTAGAAAGTCTTCACTGGTGAGGAAGAAGAATAGAAAAATAGAGATGAGGGCATAGGTGTTTGAAATAGTTATTATAACGTAGATGTCATTGTTTACAGAATAGGAAAGTATGTGCAATTTCCCATGCTGAGACTTTTTCCCCACAACTCAATTCCATAAAGGGGTAATTTGTATTTAGAATGTCATAGGTTTTAATTTACAGTTCTAAAGCAGAAATACTTATTACTTCATAAGTAAGCAGATGTCTTTAGTATAAGAAGACACATTTTCAGAATTTGTTTTACCCTCCTTCATCTTCATGGAATACCTTGCAAGTGAGTTCATTTTACTAGCCTTACGGTTTTTCATAGCTGAATCTAATTAAAGACCATTTTCATTCACCTGAATAAGGAAAAAATAATGTAATTGGGATTATAAACATGTATTTTATCTAAATATTTGTAAATAAATTGGTTGTAGTATACAGACTATTAACTGAGAGGATCATGAAGTAAAGCAATGAATAGGTTAGGAACTTCATAATGAAGCCTTCTGGGAAGTTAGAAACCTTTAACTAGCTCTTAAAAGAAAATTACATACATAAATTAAAAAGACTTTCTGGAGCCAAAGAAGGATATAAGCAAAGGTGATAGCATTTTCCATATGATACCAGAAAATTGAAATTGAAATGAAAATGTGGAATTATGAAGTGTTATTGATCATTGAGGGTATGTGTCATTTTGAGCAGCTACAGAAAAAGAAAAATACATCATGAAGCTAGACTTTGTATTCCCCATGTCCCCCATGCTTTTTACTCCTTAATAGCCTTCCATTTTTCCCCATATGTAAACATTAAAATCAGCATTTCCTTCTCAAGGATCCTGGTCATGTTATGTAATCCATACTGTTGAGCATCTGTTAGATGCCTGGGCACTGTGCTAGATACTAAAGATTCAATTAAATAAAATCTGACTTTGATTTTCAGTGGTCTAATGAGAGAAATGTCATTTTTAAATAAATTAGAGCCTTATTAGTATAGCTTTTTTTTCCTTTGGCCCAGGCTGGGTTTTAACCCGCCACCTCCAGCATATGGGGCCAACGCCCTACTCCTTTGAGCACAGGCGCTACCCAGTATAGCTTTTTTTAATGGCGCTGAATAATGAAAGTATTCCAGAGCTAAAATAGTTATAATTTCTATAGCATACGTTATTACAAATTATTATTTTCTCGTGATATTTCATGTAATCCACACATTGAATAAATAGTTGTAGAAAGTGTTTCTTTGACCAGCAACGAATGACTCATCTGCTTTATAGTATACTTTCTACTATATGTAGTAGAAAGGCTGGGTAGTGAAAAAATAAGCCATAAAGGTCATCTGTCCTTAGTAGTGAATTTTATGACTGTCCATTCTCAAGTAATGGTCACTTCCTCATTTTTGATGCTTCGTATATTTTTTGTTAGTAGGTTACAAAATTATTCCAATAGTTTTAAGCAGTGGTTCTCTATCCTTCTAATGCCTCCTAATGCAGCGACCCTTTAATACAGTTCCTCATGTTATGGTGACCCCCAACCATAACCCCCAGTTTTATTGCTACCTCATAACTAATTTTGCTACTGTTATGAATCGTAATGTAAATATCTGATATGCAGGATGTATTTTCATTGTTACAAAGGGGTCGCAACCCACAGGTTGAGAACTGCTGGTTTTAGGTCATCTAAATTGAGCTGTACCATTTGTCCCAGATCGGCCTTCCACATGTATTAACTTGGATACACATAGAAATAATAATCTCAGAATGTAATACTGATCAATAGACAAAAAAATTTGAATGGTGGCTCAGTGGATAGGGTGGCAGCCCCATATACCGAGGGTGGCGGGTTCGAACTCAGCGCTGTCCAAACTGCAACAAAAAATAGCCGGTGTTGTGGCAGGCGCCTGTAGTCCCAGCTACTCAAGAGGGTGAGGCGGGAGGATCGCCTAAGCCCGGGAGTTGGAGGTTGCTGTGAGCTGTGATGCCACTGCATTCTAGGTGACAAAGTGAAACTCTCTCAAAAAAAAAAAAAATTGAAATACGTTGTTTTGTATAAAATTAGATGAATTAGACCAGTAATTTTCTATTTGAGATAAATGAGCCCATGGCAAAGTAATTAAGAGATCCCAGTGTATACTTTGAGAGACCTAGTGACATTTCAGAAATACATAGCCAAAACTTTTATTTATTTACTTTTTTTAATTTAAGGTAAGACTTAAATCGCAGAGGTATGCAGGCGTCCTCAAACTTTTTAAACAGGGGGCTAATTCACTGTCCCTCAGACCACTGGAGGACCGGACTATAGTTTAAAAAAAAAAAACTATGAACAATTCCTATGCACACTGCACATATCTTATTTTGAAGTAAAAAACAAAACGGGAACAAATACAATTCACACCAACGCCTGTGGCCGGTTGGTCGTAGTTTGAGGACCCCTGGAGAGAATAGTGAAGGTTAAGAGAACTGAGAATCTGGAGCCAGAGGGCATGGGTTTGAATTCCTACTTTCTTAACTTGCTAGCTGTGCAATCTTAAGCAAGTTACATAACTTTAGTTTACCCATCTATAAATCAGAAATAAAAAAAGTATCTTCGTAGGTTGTTAGGAAACCTTAATGAGATAATACAACTAAAGCATTTAGAAGTGAGCCTGATACATGGTAGTAAGTACTCAGAAGTACATATTATCCTTCATTACTACTATTGCTAATGTCATCTTCATCAACAGAAGTTTTTATATTGGCTTTATTTTTTAAAATCATTATAATTGAACTCTAGTATTTTGGTACATTCTTAAGTTAAGAGCCGTTTATGATTATGTGGTTTCTATTTTAGAAACTGTAAAAAAAAAAAAAAAATAGAAACTAGAGAACTGAAGCATTCATTTTGTTCATGTAGTTTCAAGTAGATAATAAACAGAATTGAAAGACTCATTCACTCAATGACTACTATACTAGATCCTTTAGATGTGCTGTCTTGTAATGGAGATAATACTTCCTCTGGATGGAGGTGATGTTTTCATTCTTTCAGATAACGAAGGGAAGGGCCTGGAAATTTTACATCATTTGCCCAATGTCACATAGTAAATTGATGAAGCTGCTATCACATCTAGATACCTTAAGCTCCCAAGTTCTCATTGTTCTTGGTGCATTATACCTCATGACACCCTGCCTGAGTCTTACTTAGCTCTCCTTGAGGTAAACTGTGTTACTCTTTCTATCCTTATGTGGAAGGTTTCTTTTTTTCAAAATAACTTACTTAGCTACATAAGTCATATCTTTTCATTATCTGATGCATCCAGCCTACAGTGTGTTCAATTGGTAAATAGTAGCCAAAACAATAGAGGGCTCAGGGGAACCTAGAAATAAAGTGGTAGGGCTTTGGCTAACTTACCAGGAAAGTCTATTGGCATGTTAGCATATTCCTAACTACTCGAGGTTTAAAAGTTAATGGAGGCTGGGTGGGAACATGAACATTTGCAAGGCTTTGAAAAGCCTTTTTTACTTTAAATTGTCTTTCATATTTTAGGTTTCACTGCCTCAAGGTTCTCAAGGAATTGCCCATCAGACTTATCAACAGCCAGTTTCATTCCCCAGTCATTCTAATCAAGGATCTATGCCCACAACAGGAATGCCCGTTTACTATAGTGTCATTCCACCTGGCCAACAAAATAATTTAAGGTGAGTATGTTAAGAAACCTAATCCTCTAGCTTCTTATTCTTTTTTTTTTTTTTTTCATATTAGCTTCTTTACCAGTTTTAAAGTTGACTAAGAGGCATTACCTGAGATCATTTTGTAATGTAGCATAGAAAAACAATAATACAGGCTCGGCACCTATAGCTCAAGCCTCTAGGTCGCCAACTACATACACCAGAGCTGGCGGGTTCGAATCCAGCCTGGGCCTGCCAAACAACAATGACAACTACAACCAAAAAATAGCTGGGCATTGTGGCGAGCACCTGTAGTCCCAGCTACTTGGGAGGCTGAGGCAAAAGAGTTGGAGGTTGCTGTGAGCTGTGACACCATGGCAAGAAAAACAAAAGCAAAAATACAGTCTTTTCTTCTTCTTTTTTTTGAGACTGAGTTTCTCTGTTTTGCCCTGGGTAGTGATGTGTTGTCATCACAGCTCACAGCAATCTCAAACTCTTGAGCTCAGCAATCCTTTTGCCTCAGACTCCTGAGTAGCTTTATATGTGCCTACATGCCTAGCTAGTTTTTTCTGGTTATTTTTAGTAAAAACAGGGTCTCACTCTTGCTCAGGCTGCTCTCTAACTCCTGAGCTCAAACAGTCCAGAGTGTTAGAATTAGGAGTGAGACACAACCGCTCAGATACAGTCTTTCTTTTAAGTATTTATTTTAGCAAAATCATTATAAGCAAAGCATTCAGTACGTAAACTAAAGGAGAATCAAATCTCTTGTGTGCCTAAAAATTAGGCCAATCTTCTTTTCCTCACCCAAATAACATAATAGTTGGCCATAGGCCTTAGCAATTAAGAGTATTCTTTTCTTGATATTTAATATTTTTGTAGAAATCTGTAAAGATTGTAATTTCTGTATGTAACCCTAGCAGCAGAATATCTTGCTGGATTTTTCTGGCTCTGGGGAGCTCATTTTTTATTAGTAGGGGAGGGAATCATGTAAGAGAAGTAAATGACAATAAGCTCTACATTAAAGCAAGTAGTGAAGTATTTCATCAACCACCTTAACTTAGAAGAACAGAAGCTTCTCTGACAAGCCCAATGTGTTAAAAAATAACTAGTCTTCCCTTCACTTAGATCCCTTCAGTTCATTGTTCAGAATATATTCTGAATAAAGCCATTCATTTATTCTGATGATATCTGTCTGAAATTGCCCATCACCTAATTATGGTTATAGATAGCATTTGGAAATGAAGAAAGAATAAACATACCCACAACTAGTTGTACTGTAATCTGCTTTGAAAGTGGGAGTTTAGTTCTGATTTTCTTTGTTGTTGTCAGGTGCCCCCATGCCTCAGATAATCTCACATATTTCCCCTTTCTTTACATTTCTGTGGCTGCCAGTGTTTGGGCAAAGGGACCCTGTTTGTAGAGGCTTTTTATTTTTTTGAGACAGAGTCTCATTTTATTGCCCTTGGTAGAGTGCCCTGTCGTCACAGCTCAGAGCAACCTCCAACTCCTGGGCTTAGGCAATTCTCTTGCCTCAGCCTCCCAAGTAGCTGGGACTACACAGGCATCTGCCACAACGCCCAGCTATTTTTTGCTGCAGTTAGGCCGGGGCTGGGTTCAAACCTGCCGCCTTCAGTATATAGGGCCGGCACCCTACCCACTGAGCCATAGGCGCCACCTTGTAGTGGCGTTGTTGTTGTTGTTGTTGTTTTGTTTTTGAGACAGAGCCTCAAGCTGTCACCCCGGGTAGAGTGCTGTGGCATCACAGCTCACAGCAACCTCCAACTCCTGGGCTCAAGCGATTCTTCTGCCTCCACCTCACAACGCTGGGCTGTTTTTTGGTTGCAGCCATCGTTGTTTGGCGGGCCCAGGCTGGATTCGAACCCACCAGCTCAGGTGTATGTGTCTGGCGCCTTGGCCACTTGAGCCACAGTCACCAAGCCCCTATAGTGGCTTTTTCTTTTTCTTTTTTTTTTTGTTCCTGGGCGCAAGCAAGTCTCTTGCCTCCGCCTCCCAAGTAGCTGGGACTACAGGCATCCGCCACAACGCCCGGCCAGTTTTTGGTTGCAGCCATCATTGTTGTTTGGCGGGCCCGGTCTCAGCCTGGATTCAAACCCACCAGCTCAACCTTAGCCTGTTGAGCCACAGGCACCGAGCCTATAGTGGCTTTTAAAATGGCACATTTTGATTGTGAATCTCATAAGCAACTTTGTAAATTTCTATCATATTGAGACCCAGTTCTTTTGAGATAGAACTATACAATGAAAATAGAAATGTGTACTGGGTTAAATGTCCTATTGGTTGTATGAGTTTAAATTATATAAATAAGGAGAAAATACTCTAAATCTGAGGCTCTTTTCCTTATGTGTAAGTTTGGGATCTAAAATGCCAAATCAGTTTCTGAATTGCCAATTAGAGGCATAATTCTGTGTGCTAATGTATAAGTGAAATAAAAAGTAAGAAAATGACCAAACTCTGCTTCTTAAGCCAAAGTTTGACCTTTTATTTATCAGAGAAAATTACCAAAGTAATCATTCCTATGTAGGGCAGAGGCTGAGAGAAATAGGTACTAAGTTACCTTTGTAGGCCTACATACTGGGAAGAGGGGCTTTCAAGAGGGAAGGAGATCAAGCCTATAAGAACATGTAAATGGCTTAGGGTTTAAAACTATCCCATACTATGTATAGTACACAGATACCACAATTTGTTTGGTTTGGTGTTTGGGTTGTTTTTTTTTTTTTTGAGACATATTCTCATTTTGTCGCTCGTGGTAGAGTACTGTGGCATCATAGCTTACAGCAACCTCACACTCTTGGGCTCAAGCGATTCTCTTTCCTCAGCCTCCCAAGTATCGGGGACTACAGACGCCCTCCACAACGCCCGGCTATTTTTTAGAGATGAGGTCTTGCTCTGTGGCTCAGACTGATCTCAAACCTGTGAGCTCAGGCAATCCACCCACCTCAGCCTCCCAGAGGGCTTGGATTATAGGTGTGAGCCACCATGCCCAGCCAGATATCACATTTTATGAAAAATAAAACTTTCCCATGTCTATTAAATTTGTCAGTCCCTTGAAACAAAAAAGATTTTGTGTGCTTGATTTCTGAGGGAACTGGCCCTGGGAGTATTGATACAGGTGAGAGAGCACAATTCTATCCCTGCCTTTACAGTCAGCCTTATTTTTTTTTTTTTTTTTTTTTTTTGAGACAGAGCCTCAAGCTGTCACCCTGGAGAGAGTGCTGTGGCATCACAGCTCACAGCAACCTCCAATTCCTGGGCTCAAGCGAGTCTCCTGCCTCCGCCTCCCAAGTAGCTGGGAC
>CAUYRH010089105.1:0-16087 GCA_963574655.1 Perodicticus potto | reverse complement strand
TGTGATGCCATGCACTCTACCGAGGACAACAAAGTGAGACTCTGTCTCTTAAAAAAAAGAAATGCCTGTGGCTCAAAGAAGTAGGGCACTGGCCCCATATGCAGAAGGTGGCGGGTTCAAACCCAGCCTCGGCCAAAAACTATAAAAAAAAAAAGAAAGAAAGAAAGAAAGAAAGAAATGCTTTTACTGAGGAACCTGGAGTTTGGTTTGGTATGGTTTGGGCGGCCCCTGTGGGGCCAGTGAGCGGGGCACCGGCCTCATATACCGAGAGTGGCAGGTTCAAACCCAGCCCCGGTCAAAATGCAACAAAAAATAGCCGGGCGTTGTGGTGGGCACCTGTAGTCCCAGCTACTCAGGAGGCTGAGTCAAGAGAATTGCTTAAGCCCAAGAGTTGGAGGTTGCTGTGAGCTGTGATGTCACAGCACTACCCAGGGTGACAAAGTGAGACTCTGTCTCAAAAGAAAAAAAAAAAGAAAGAAAATGTGTGTGTGTGTGTGTGTGTGTGTGTATATATATATATATATATATATATATATATATAATACATATAAATTGTAAAAATGTAATTAATATATGAAAATATGGGATTTAGAAGGTAATCGAAGACTGTAATACTTTTTATGTTCATTTTATCATTTCTATGTGAAAGGTTTGTCTGTGAAAGTCTGTATGTGTGCATAAAGATGCTATTTTGAATGCAGCTTTCATGACCAGGCACAAAATTCCAGAAAGATTTACTAAAATGAACAGCTAGACTTAAATTATGCATTTGTGAGGATCTAGTAATGTAGATGTTCCCACAATATCCTGCCCTCTCAGGTGTGGGCCACTGCTCTTCAGAGAGAATTTCATGCAAGGTTGATTTACATAGCAACCACAAGGGTTCTTAGTTTTTTTTTTCTTGGTTAAAGAAAAAGATTTTCAGCCGGGTGTTGTGGCAGGTACCTGTAGTCCCAGCTACTTGGGAGGCGGAGGCAGGAGACTCGCTTGAGCCCAGGAATTGGAGGTTGCTGTGAACTGTGATGCCACAGCACTTTACCCAGGGTGACAGCTTGAGGCTCTGTCTCAAAGAAAAAAAAAAAGAAAAAGATTTTCAGCATGATTCAATGTTGAATAATAAGTGCTTACAGCTTCCAGACCTAATTCACCATCCCCTGTACCATGGTGAAATTAGAGTCTATGTATAGCATTGACTTTGAGAATGGGAGATATTCATTTCAGAGGTCATACTTTCATGTGATTATGAATACTGTCACACAATGGACTGAGTGAAATTGTTGTGATAAAGCAAAGTTTTAGTGCTGGGGGAATTTTGTATTTCAGAATCAGACCTATAAGAATGTGAAAGTCATAAAGGTAATGAACAACCGTGTGTCATGCCTTTACACACAAATACCTTTTTTTTTCTTTTAAAAGACATGATCTTGGGCGGCGCCTGTGGCTCATCTAGTAGGGCGCCGGCCCCATATACCGAAGGTGGCGGGTTCAAACCCAGCCCTGGCCAAACTGCAAAACAGAAAAATAGCCAGGCGTTGTGGCGGGCGCCTGTAGTCCCAGCTACTCGGGAGGCTGAGGCAAGAGAATCGCCTAAGCCCAGGAGTTGGAGGTTGCTGTGAGCTGTGTGACGCCACGGCACTCTACAGAGGGCAATAAAGTGAGACTCTGTCTCTACAAAAATAAATAAATAAATAAATAAAAATAAAATAAAATGAAAGACATGATCTTGCTCTGTTTCCCAGGGTGGAGTGCAGTGGTGTAATCCTAGCTTACTGTGACCTCTAACTCCCGGACTAGTGAAGAATCCTCTTCCAAGCTGACCCACCTGTTTGTTGATAGGTCTCAATTCCTTGAGGGTTGTTAGACTGAGGGCCCATCCATGCCACAAATTCCTCTTTGTGGGGCAGCTCACATCATGGCAGCTGGCTTCATCAGAGCAAACAAGAGGGAAAGAGAGAGTGGTAGCTTACCTGCCTTTGGTGGTGGGCTGAAAAACATAAAATATGAGAGAGAGTGAGAGGGAGCAAGCAAACCAGCATGTGAGAAGATACAGTCTGTGGGAACTTAACTGTGGCAGTGACAAACCATCATATATTTGGAAATTGTGTTCATGAGAAGCTGTCCATAGGTTCAGCCCACACTCAAGTAGAGGGAAATTCCACATGGTGTAAATAGCAGAAGGTAGGGGTTATCAGGAGCCATGTCAGAAGCTGCCTTCTGCAGGCTTCTCCTTGATTCTATTGTTAAATAACTGAACTCATTGTGTCTTTTTCTTATGAAAGAGTGGGCAAAGAATGCATATACTGAATAACTTGAGACTTTATATATTTTTAAGAATTTTTATTTTTTTTTTAGATACAGTGTCTTGCTCTGTTGCCCAGGGTGAGGTGGTATCATCATAGCTGTAACCTTGAATTCCTGGGCTCACGTGAACCTCCTACCTCCGAGTCCTGAGTAGCTAGAACTATAGGTTTGTGCCACCACACCCAGCTTACTACATTTAAAAAATTTATATTTATTACACATCTTTTAAAATGAATGGGCTACCTGACATACAGGCCTCTGCTACAGAGACAATGGCTAGTCCAACTGTCTAAGTGATATCCAAGGCCCAGCTAAAGGACCAAGTTTTTTTTTGTTGTTTTGTTTTGTATTTTCTGAGACAGTCTCTGTCGCCCTGGGTAGAGTGCTGTGTCATCATAGATCACAGCAACCTCTAACTCTTGGGCTCAAAAGATCCTCTTGCCTCAGCCTCCCAAGTAGCTGGGACTATAAGCGCCTGCACAACGCCCAGCTAGATTTTCTATTTTTAGTAGAGATGGGATCTTGCTCTTGCTCAGGCTGGTCTAAAACTCCTGAGCTCAGGTGATCCACCTGCCTTGGCCTCCTACAGTGCTAGGATTATAGGTGTGAGTCTCCGCATCAGGCCAAAGACCACTTTTTCGAAGACAAGGGGTACACACCAAACTATGCAGTCATTTTCCATTCCACCTTCATTGGCCAAGCAGTTGCCAAAAACAAAGGCCACATCTCCCCATACCTGGCAAACAAATGCACTCCTTCTCACAAATTCACTGCTCCTCTAGGTGCCCATGAGTATATTTGAGAAGAATCTTTGAGAACAATTTGAGGAGCAACTGACCATCTATAAGACTGGAGAGATTCCACGAAAGAATCTGGATATCATGAAGGAAACAATGGTTCAGGCAGACGAAGAGACAGTTGAGATTACTAGGAAACTGGAGAAACAGAAGAAACACTTGAAAGAAAAGGAACCACTGGCTGCACTTGCCCTCGCTTCTTCAGAAAACAGCAGTCTCTGCCGGGCACAGTGGCTCATGCCTGTAATCCCAGCACTCTGGGAGGCTGAGGCAGGTGGATTACCTGAGCTCACACGTTCAAGAACAGCTCGAGCAAGAGCAAGACCCCATCTCTAAAAATAGCTGAGCATTGTGGTGGGTGCCTGTAGTCCCAGCTACTCGAGAGGCTGAGGCAAGAGGATTGCTTAAGCCCAAGTGTTTGAGGTTACTGTGAGCTATGACACCATGGCACTCTACTAAGGGTGACAAAGTGAGACTCTGTCTCAAAAAACAAAACAAACAAACAAAACAAAACAGCAGTTGCTCTCAGGAGTGTGAGGAAGTAAATAGGTGCTGAAAAAAACTTGCTTAAGAGCCCAGACAGCTAGCACATACTCATTCCCTGGGCAAGTGTCCTTGGCTGCCTCCTAGGATCCCTCCACCCGAGGAAGGGGTTAAAAAACCCAAAAAGAAGCAAAAGCAAAAGCCCCAGGAAGTTCCTCAGGAGAATGGAATGGAATTCAACCCATGTATTTCTGTCTCCAAACCCCCCAAAAAGAAATCCTTGTTGAAGGAGTCTACTGACAGTGCAGAGTTTTCCCAAGAAGTAGAAATCTTCACCCAAGGAGGAAACAGTAGTTAGTGATCCTAAAGAGACAGGCAATAAGAGTGTCTCTAAGAAAAAGAAGAAATTCTCTTCCAAGTGTTGTGCTCAGGAGTTCCGCAAAGACCACACTGCCAAAAAAGCCAAATTTACAGCAGAGTCCTTTTATTGAAGAGCCAGCTGGTGACTCCCTCAGTGTCCCAACATGGGGTTTCTGAGAGCAGCCCCAAGTGCTTAAGGAGTCAGGTTTTTCAGACTTAGTCTGCATCCTGGTTGGCACGCAGGCTGTCCAGGTGCACTCAGGTGGGGGTAGCGAGCAAGCATTGTACAGAAGCAGAATTTTGCCGTTAGTTAGCCATATGTCATACATCTTTGTTTTAACATTTTCCCATACATTTTAGTTTCAGTACTTTTCCTCCATACATCTTTGTCTCAGTATTCTCTCCACCTGGCATTGTTTAAAGGTCAGTCTGGGCATAGTTCATTTCCCAGGCGCAGGAGTTAGTCAAGCAAGAAGTTAGTGAGGGCTGGCGCCTGTGGCTCAAAGGAGTAGGGCGCAAGCCCCATATACTGGAGGAGGCGGGTTCAAACCCGGCCAAAAACTGCAAAAAAAATTGTGTAAATTATGGCTTGGCGCCTGTGGCTCAACGGGCTAAGGCACCAGCCACGTACACCTGAGCCGGCAGGTTCGAATCCAGCCCGGGCCCGCCAAACAGCACTGACAGCTGCAACCAAAAAAAAAAAAAAAATGGCGGGGCATTGTGGCGGGCGCCTGTAGTCCCAGCTACTTGGGAGGTGGAGGCAGGAGACTCGCTTGAGCCCAGGAATTGGAGGTTGCTGTGAGCTGTGATGCCATGACACTCTACCCAGGGCGACAGCTTAAGGCTCTGTCTCAAAAAAAAAAAAAACGAAGTTAGTGAGTACTTTCCCATCTATCTTGGGAGTGAACCAGACTTGCTCCATTTTGTTGACAGTTTGCAGCGCAGGAATTTGTCAGGACTTAACTGGTATTCTACTTTAGCCTAGACCTAACACAAGGAGGAGACAGCAGTGGGCCTAAAGAGGCTGCAGGCAGAAAGAGCAGCTCTAAGAGGAAGAAAAAGTTCCATAAATCACCCCAGGGAGATTAGGGGTATTCCATACTCCACAGTGACATTTTCCATCCCTGTCCCATTCTTCAATAAAACAAATACACACAAAAAAATTAAATTAAATTAATGGAAACTACTAAATGAAGAGAAATACAAGGTCTGACAATTAAGTTTACAAACTTGCTACCATGTGCTCATGTTGGCAGCACTGTACAAACAACTTGGTAAGGTTTTCTAACCTTGGCATATCAATGTCTCATAGCTGTGTTCGTGTCATGTGGTGATATCTTGCTGATTGGCGTTCATTATTGTTGTTGCATGTTTTTGTGTGCCTCAATGTGATAGTATTAGGAGGTGGGGCCTCATGATTATATCGTAAGGGTGGAGCCCTCATACATGAAACTAGGGTTCTTTATAAAAGGGATCCCAGCACTCTCGCCCCCTTTCTTCCATGTGAGTATACAATGAGAATTCAGCTGTCTGTAACCCTAAATAGGACCCTCATTAGAATTTCATCAGAACCTGATCTCAGACTTCTAGTTGGGACTGTGGGAAATAAATTTGTGTGGTTTATAATCTACCCAGTCTACATTATTTTGTTATACTAGCCCAAACTGACTAAGACAGAAGTTGATATTGAGAAGTAAGGGTGTTATTGTAACAAACACCTAAAAATGTGGAAGAGGTTTTGAACTGGGTAATAACTAGGGGCTAGAAGAATGCTTTGGCTTTAGTGTCCTCTCCAAAACTCATGTTGAAACTTAATTTCCATTGTGACAGTGTTGAGAGGTGATCTCTTTAATTGATTAGATCATAGGGTCTCCACCCTCATGAATGGATTAATGCTACTATCTTGGGAGTAAGTTATACAAGTGAGCTTTCTCTTGCAGATGCTCCCTTGCCTTTCCCCCATCCACCAAGGGATACTGAAGCATGAAGCCCTCACCAGATGCCTGCACCATCCTCTTAGAATTGCCAGCCTCCAGAACCATGAGCCAAATAAGCTTCTTTTCTTTACAAATTATCCAGGTTGGGCAGGCCAGACATGATGGCACACACCTATAATCCTGGCACTTTGAGAAGCTGAGGTGGGAGTATTGCTTGAGCCCAGGAGTTCAAGGCTGCAGTGAGTTATGATTATAACACTGCACTCCAGCCTAGATGACAGAGTGAGATCTTGTTATGAAAGAAAGGAAAGAAGAAAGGAAGGGAGAGAAGGAGGGAAAGATCCATCCAACCAACCCAGTCTGTGGTATTCTGTTATATCAACAGAAAATGGACTAAGACAAAGAGTTGAGCGAGATGAGCTAGAAAAAGTGTATATTACCATGAATGGGTCTATAAAGGTGAATCTGGTGAGGGATTAGAAAAAAATTTAAAAAGGAGAGCCATAGAGAGTAATCATGAACAGACTATTGGATGGTTAAAGCTATTCTGATTAGGCTCGCCTGTGGCTCAATGGGCTAAGGCGCCAGCCACGTACACCTGAGCTGGTGGGTTCGAATCCAGCCTGGGCCAGCCAAACAACAATGACGGCTGCAACCAAAAAATGGCCGGGCGTTTTGGCAGTGCCTGTAGTCCCAGCTACTTGGGAGGCGGAGGCAGGAGACTCGCTTGAGCCCAGGAATTAGAGGTTGCTGTGAGCTGTGATGCCACAGCACTCTATCCAGGGTGACAGCTTGAAGCTCTGTATCAAAAAAAAAAAAATAGAAAAATTAGCTGGGCATTGTGGTGTCCCCAGCTACTCTGGGAGCTGAGGCATGAGGATTGCTTAAGCCCAAGTGTTTGAGGTTGCTGTGAGCTGTAATAACACCACCACACTCAACCCCAGGATGACAGAGGGATATTCTAATAAAAAAAAAAGCCATCAAAATTGGTACCTAGAATTAAATTGTTTTAAAATGTACCTGGGATTTTGTTTTTATTAAAGTATGGTAAGGCCAAGAGATCAGGAGGCAATTGACTTTGAAAAGATAGTTTGTTACTCACAGTTCCCAAGAGGAGGAGATTCGTCAAGCCAAGGCCATGTGGGGCCACATGGGAAAGCACCAGGGTCAGTCAGGAGGCAGGAGTGAGGGGAGGATGTCATGGGTCAGAGCCGTTATTGTAGGTTTTGTGGGAAGAAATGGACGAGACAGGGTAGGCAAGCTGAGCAAGGTTTGGATTGAATAATTTGAATGATTTTGGTGGCCTATGGGGTGGTCATTGTTGTCTAGTACCTCTGGTGATTTAGGGCAGGAGAAATATTAGCTGGTGTATGTTAGATAAAGGAGGTGGTTTGGCTATAGACTCACAACTGGTTGGTTTGCATATGAAAGGCAGGCTCAAAGTCAATTTATTTGTTATCTCTAGAAATTAGTTCACCCTGGGAGGGGAAATCCCTCCAAGGATTAGCAAGACCCTAAGATATCAATCAAAGCATAATAAAATACACAAAATAAGAAAAGCTGATTAATACATGCATCCAATCCCCAGCTTGGATAACTGTAACCCCTTCATAACAGAAGTGAAAACCTGAGGCAAAGAATAAAGGGATCTGTCCAGAGTGAAGCAGCTAGCTAGTGGCAAAGACAGCTATGTGTCTCAGTCCACCTCTTTGTCTTTTTCCCCAGCAAGTTAGTATATCATTCTATCTACTAATTATGAATAGATCCAATTCTCTTTGAGTGTTATGGCATTCTGTGTATAATGGTAGAAATTGCTTTGCAAAAGCCAAAGTAGCTTTGATGAGACTTCCAAAACAGAACTAATTCTGTTCAGTGGAGAATGATCTTAAATAGATGCCAAGGCATGCCGTTCATGTCAAAAATGTCCCCATTGCTTTTCATGCATGTCTCTGCAACTGTGCAAACTATATCTTTTGTTCTAATCAAGTAATGTAATAACCAACAAATGTTGCAGAAACTGCTTTAAATTTCTTATATTTATTATATTTATAACTGATTTAATTTTCACAGCAACTGTATGTGCTAGGCACTGTTATTATCCCTATTTTAAAGACGAGGAATGTGTGCCATGGAGAGAGACATTAAATAACTTGAATAGCTTGCAAGTGGCAGAACCAGAATTCAACTCCAAACTGATTCCTGACACCTGCTTTTTGCCACCACACACTGCCTTTGTAGAAATTTTGTTCTGATTGCAAAAAATAGTTTAAAAATTGCTAATTTTGGAGACTTCCAAAGCAAGATGGCAGCCAAGTAACAGCTTCCTTACAACTGGGCATGGTGAGACTGGGGAGAGAAGACTTCAGGCATCTCCGGTTGGCAGGATCTGCCCAGAAACATCCGTTTGGGGACACAGGGAGACAGCGTGAGACTTCTGGACCCCATGAGGAAGGCAAAAGCAGTGAAGAACTGGCAAGTAGTTGTGTGTGTTTGTTTGGTCTAATCCTGCCAGCAGCTGTAAGTACAGCAGTAGTGAGATTGTAAACTGGGAAGGCCTTACCTGTGAGCTGTTTGGGTTTTTTGGACTTGGCACTCAATTCAATTACCTTGGGAGAACTTGGGCGAGAGTGTGGAGGTCTTAGCTCAGCACCTGTGGCTCAACGGGCTAAGGCGCCAGCCACGTACACCTGAGCTGGCGGGTTCGAATCCAGCCCGGGCCGCCAAACAACGGCTGCAACCAAAAAAGGGCCGGACATTGTCGCGGGCGCCTGTAGTCCCAGCTACTTGGGAGGTGGAGGCAAGAGACTCGCTTGAGCCCAGGAATTGGAGGTTGCTGTGAGCTGTGATGCCATAGCACTCGATCCAGGGTGACAGCTTGAGGCTCTGTCTCAAAAAAAAAAAAAAAAAAAAAAGAGTGCGGAGGTCTTTATGTGTTGTCTAGGGCCCCAGACTGACCCAGCGAGCCAGATGGAGCTAACAGTGTTTGGCTGTGGGCTGTGTGGAGCCATCATGGGAGAACTGCCCAGGCAAGCTCCACCCTCAGGGTCGCAGAACAAGCATCGGACAAGAAAGAGTAATCTAGTGACTGAGCAGTCTGAAGGCGGGGACTGAGATGCCTTGCAGCCTTAGCCCTCAGGGGCATAGAGTGAGACCGGTTTTGGCACACTGGGTAAGTGGATAGTCACTTAAGGAGCGATCCCAATGACAAGTGCTTTCCTGGGAAAGCTTCTGATTAGCCCAGGTGAGCAATTTAAAGTACCTTCTAAGCGGGCTGAGGAGAGATTTAGGTTCCCCACGCTGCAGGGTTTGAAAAATCATTAGAGGCCTCCAGTCTCCATTTTGTACGGCCGTATCAACATTGTGATTAACATATCACTACCTGTTGCCAAGACAATATTCAGCAAGATATATATACTGCTTTGTTTTTAGTTTAGTTTTTTTTTGGGGGGGGGGTTATTTGTTTGTTTTTTGTTTTTAATTTCAACATTTTCCCTATAGATTTTTCTTTTCTTTTTTTTTTCTTTCTTTTATTTCTTCATTTTTCTACTTTATTTTTTTTGGGGGGGATACAGTGTGATATTTCTTTTTTTTATTGTTGGGGATTCATTGAGTGTACAAGAAACCAGGTTACACTGATTGCACTAGTTAGGTAAAGTCCCTCTTACAATCGTGTTTTGCCCCCAAAAGGTGTGGCACACACCAAGACCCCACCCCCTCACTCCTTCCCTCTCTCTACTCTTCCTTTCCCCACCCCTCCCTCATTCTTTCTCTCTGCTCACCCATTCCCCCACCCTCACCATGTCATTAATTGTCATGAATTGTCCTCATATCAAAATTGAGTACATGGGATTCATGCTGTGGTATATGTACACTATGGAATACTATTCAGCCATTAAAAAAATGGAGACTTTACAGCCTTTGTATTAACCTGGATGGAATTAGAACACATTATTCTTAGTAAAGCATCACAAGAATGGAGACTCATGAATCAAAGTCCCCAAAAGGGACTTTCCCTAACAAATGCAATCAGTGTAACCTGGTTTCTTGTACCCTCAATGAATCCCCAACGATAAAAAAAAAATTTGCTAATTTTGGTTAAAGAGCAGATGATCAAGAGAATGAGAAGATAAGACACAGACTGGGGGAAAATATTTACAAAAGACATCTGGTAAATGACTGTTATCCAAAATTACAACTCTTAAAAGTCAACAATAAGGCCAAGCTCACTGGCTCTCACCTGTAAGCTTAGCACTCTGGGAGGCTGAGGCTCTGGATTGTTAAAGCTTAGGAGTTCGAGACCAGCTGGCGTTGTGGCGGGCACCTGTAGTCCCAGCTACTCGGGAGGCTGAGGTAGGAGGATCTCTTGATCCCAGGAATTTGAGGTTGCTGTGAGCTCTGAAGATACCACAGCACTCTACCTAGGGTGACAGAGGGAGACTCTGCCTCAAAAAAATAAACAACAGAAAAGCTCAACAATAAGAAAATGAACAACCCAATTTAAAAATGGACAAAATACCTGATCAGACACCTCATCAAAGATGTACAGATGGCAAACAAGCATATGAGAAGATGCTCAATGTCATATGTCATTAGGGATTTGCAAAGTAAAACAACAGTGAGATACCACTACTCACCTCTTAGAATAGTGAAAACAACACATTGACAACAAATGCTGGTGAAGATGTGAAGCAACAGGAACTTTCATTCATTGCTGATGGGAATGCAAAAATGGCACAGCCACTTTGGAAAACAGTTTGGTGATTGCCTACAAAACCAAACATGCTCTTACCATACCATCCAGCAGTTACATTCCTTGGTAGTTACTGAAATGACTCAAAAACATGTCCACACAGCTCAGCACTCGGACCACAGTGGTTACGGCGCCAGCCACATATATCGAGGCTGGCGGATTCGAATCCAGCCCGAGCCAGCTAAGCAACAATGATAACTGCAACAGAAAAATAGCCAGGCATTGTGGTGGGCACCTGTAGTCCCAGCTACTTGGGAGGCTAAGGCAAGAGAATCGCTTAAAAAAAAAAAATCATGTCCACAGCTGGGCATGGTGGCTCACACCTATAATCCTAGCACTCTGGGAAGCCGAGGAGGGTGAGTTGCTTGAGTTCAGGAGTTTGAGACCAGCTTGAGCAAGAGTGAGACCCCATCTCTAAAACTAGCTGGGCGTTATGGTGGGCACCTGAGGTCCTAGCTACTTGGGAGGCTGAGGAAAGAGGATCACTTGACTCTAAGAGATTGAGTTTGCTGTGAGCTATGAAGCCCTGGTACTTTACTGAGGGTGACAAAGTGAGACTCTGTCTCAAAAAAAAAAAAAAAATATATATATATATATCTCCACACTACAATCTTCATGAGGGACGTTTACAAGCAGCTTTATTTATAATTGCGAAAACTCGGAAGCAACCAAGTTGTCCTTCAGTAGGTGAATGGATAAACTGTGGGACATCCAGGCAATGGAATATTATTCATTGCTGAAAAGAAATGAGCTATCAAGTCATGAAAAGACATGGAGGAAAGTTAAATGCATATAACTAAGTAAAAGAAGCCAATTTGAAAGGGCTACATACTATATGATTCCAACTGTATGACATTCTGGGATAGATAAAGCTATGGGAACAGAGAAAAGACCAATGGTTGCCAGGGACTGAGGGGAAAGAGGGATGAACAGGTGGGGCACAGAGGAACTTTAGGGCAGTGGAACTACTCTGCATGGTAGTATAATGGTAGATACATGTCATTATGTATTTGTCCAAACCCATACAATGTACGACACCAAGAAGGCACCCTAATGTGAATGCGGGACTTTGGGTGATAATCATGTGTATGTTCATTAATGGCAACAAATGTACCGCTCTGGTGCGGGATAGTGATAGTGACGGAGGCTGTGCATGTGTGGGGCCAGGGTATACAAGCAAATTGAGCACTTTTCTGCACAATTTTGCTGTGAACTTATAACTTCTCTTTAAAGTCAGTTTTTGATAAGAAAGGTAATCACTTTAGGTATATTGACATATTGAGATTATAAACAAAGTTATGATTATAAACAAGGTATGGTTATGATCAGTGTAAACTATACACTTTGTAGCAAACTGCTTCCTCAAAAAGTCTCTGAATTGAACATTCATGAGTATTAATCAAGCTGAATGGATATATAGGGGGAAAAAATTGCAACAAAACCCCCACAAAGGCTCGGCACCTGTGGCTCAACGGGCTAAGGCACCAGCCACGTACACCTGAGCTAGCGGGTTCGAATCCAGCCTGGGCCCGCCAAACAACAATGACGTCTGCTACCAAAAGATGGCCAGGCGTTGTGGTGGGCGCCTGTAGTCCCAGCTACTTGGGAGGCGGAGGTAGGAGACTCGCTTGAGGCCAGGAATTGGAGGTTGCTGTGAGCTGTGATGTCACAGCACTCTATCCAGGGTGACAACTTGAGGCTCTGTCTCAAAAAAAAACAACCCACAAAAGAGTGTTTGCTGGTCTTAGGGTAGTTAATGGGTAAAAAGGAAGCCACTACTCTTTTGTCTTTTTCATCCATTTCCCACAGAGAAAAGTAATTCATAAATTGTTTTTGATGGTATTTGTTTGACACCATGAATTCTTGTCATGCAGTGCTTTTCTCTTTCGGTTCTCAGCATGGGAAAAGAAATGGAACAAAGAGAACCCCAGGCCTGGCCCTGTGAGTCTTCTTGGCCTTCTGTTAAATTGTTGGCTTTCTAATTAGGCACCAGCTAAGGACGATTCCCGCTGCTCTTCACTGCTCCCCACTGCTCCCTGGGGCTTCCTGAGGCCCCATACAGCCACCCTCCACTTCAAGGGAGAGGAAATGTGTGGGTCTGTGTGCCTGAGCTGAGACCAAGGGCTCTCTAATCAAAAACTGCATCTTTTAGTTCATTTCGGAATTACCTCCTAAAAGATGCCTACTGGCAACCGCTGGGCAATAGAAGAGACCACTGCTGCCACCCTCTGGGGAAAATGAATAAACAAAGTCAATGTTTGAAATCACAGGGGAAAACATATCGGGATCTCACCGAAAAATTCATCCTTTCAAACAATTCCTTTCCTAACCAATTGACACATATTTGGAATCTTCACAATAGAAATAGCATATGGGCTCGGCGCCTGTAGCTCAACGACTAGGGCCCCAGCCACATACACCAGAGCTGGAGGGTTCGAACCTGGCCCAGGCCTGTCAAACAACAATGACAACTACAACCAAAAAATAGCTAGGTGTTGTGGCAGGCACCTGTAGTCCCAGCTACTTGGGAGGCTAAGGCAAGAGAATCGCTTAAGCCCGGCTCGGCACCTGTGGCTCAACAGGCTAAGGCGCCAGCCACATACATCTGAGCTGGCGGGTTCGAATCCAGCCTGGGCCCGCCAAACAACAATGACGGCTTCAACCAAAAAATGGCCGGGCATTGTGGCGGGTGCCTGTAGTCCCAGCTACTTGGGAGGTGGAGGCAAGAGACTTGCTTGAGCCCAGGAGTTGGAGGTTGCTGTGAGCTGTGATGCCATGGCACTCTATCCAGGGTGACAGCTTGAGGCTCTGTCTCAAAAAAAAAAAAGAATCGCTTAAGCCCAAGAGTTGGAGCTTGCTGTCAGCTGTTATGCCATGGCACTCTATCGAAGGCAACATAATGAGACTCTGTCTCAACAAAAAAGAAAGAAAGAAATAGCATATGCTATAACTCTGTAATCATGACTGAATTCTATGGTCTTTGCTTGGTCATAGTGCTACAATTATTCCAAAGAGTTAGAAATTGTTTTTTAGGCTGGGTGCGTTGGCTTACCCCTGTAATCAATCCTAGCATTCTGGAAAACCGAGGCAAGAGATTGCTTGAGCTCAGGAGTTCTAAACCAGCCTGAGCAATAGCAAGACCCTCTCTCTACCAAAAATAGAAAAAAACTAATCAGGTGTGATGATGCATGCCTTAGTCCAGCTACTCAGTAGGCCAAGGCAGGAGGATCACTTGAGCCCAGGAGTTTGGAGTTGCAGTGAGCTATTATGATGCCACTGCACTCCACTCAAGGTGACAGAGTGAGACAATGTCTCCATTTTTTTTTCCAGAAAATACTTTTTTTTTTTTTAAGATAGAGGGTTACTCTGTCATCTGGGATAGAGTGCCATGGCCTCAGCAACCTCAAACTTCTGAGCCTCTCCTTGCTGGAGATTTATCATTGTAGAAAGACACAGGAGTGTAAACATCTGTTTGGCTGAATCCAACATGCATTAATGTTGAATAAAAACACTCAAAAAGTTTTTTAAAAGACTGGGCGGCGGCTGTGGCTCAGCGCGTAGGGCGCCAGCCCCATATACCAAGGGTGGCGGGTTCAAACCCAGCCCTGGCCAAACTGCAACAAAAAATAGCTGGGCGTTGTGGCAGACGCCTGTAGTCCCAGCTACTCGGGAGGCTGAGGCAAGAGAATCGCCTAAGCCCAGGAGTTGGATGTTGCTGTGAGCTGTGACTCCACGGCACTCTACTGAGGGTGATAGAGTGAGACTCTGTCTCTACAAAAAAAAATTAAAAAAAAGAAAAGGACATTGGTACATGAAAAAGAGCAGAGTCAGAGTGAACCAGTATAGGGGTAGAAAGCGATTTCTCTTTAACATATGCCAACCAGACACATGCATTTTGGAAACAGGGTTAAGAAAGGGTAGAAAGCAAAGTACAGGACTGCCAGAGAATAACATTTGACAGTAATTGCGACTGAATTCCCTGTGGTTAATTAAACAAAGCCTACTAGCCAAGAGTTCAAGTTTTCCTACATTGTATTCTTTCTGTTATCATCATCATCATTTTTTAAATTATATTTGTAGTTATGATTTATTATGATGAAAGGATACAGGTTAAAATCAGAAAAGGCAAAAGTTATATAGGGTGGAGGCTAGGAGAGGCCAGGTATGAGCTTCTAGTTGTTTTTTTTGAGACAGAGTCTTATTATGTCACCCTCGGTAGAGTACTATAACGTCACAGCTCACGGCAACCTCAAACTCTTAGGCTTAAGCGATTCTCTTGCCTCAGCCTCCCGAGTAGCTGAGACTACAGGCGTCCGCTGCAACGCCTGGCTATTTTTTTGTTGCAGTTGTCATTGTTGTTTAGCTGGCCCAGGCCAGGTTCGAACCCACCACCCTCGGTATATGTCGCTGGCACCATAACCATTGTGCCATGGGCACCGAGCCATCATCATTTTTTTTTTTTTTTTTGAGACAGAGTCTCACTCTGTCTCACTCTTGCTCAAGCTGTTCTCCAACCTGTGAGCTCAGACAATACACAAGCCTCAGCCTCCCAGAGTGCTAGGATTGCAGGCATGAGCCACCTCACCTGGCATTATCACTTTTCTTTTCTTTTCTTTTTTTTTTAGAGACATTAGAGTTTCACTTTATCACCCTCACTAGAGTGCTTGGCGTCATAGCTCACAGCAACCTCCAGCTCTTGGGCTTAGCCGATTCTCTTGCCTCAGCCTCCCGAGTAGCTGAGACTACAGGCGCCCGCCACCACACCCAGCTATTTTTTTGTTGCAGTTTGTCCGAGGCTGGGTTCGAATCCGCCACCCTGGGTATATGTGGCTGGCGCCCTACTCACTGAGCCACAGGCACCACCCGATCATTTTTTTTTCATTGTTTGGGAGTCATTGAGGGTACAAAGAGTTAGATTACACTGATTGCATTTGTTAGGTAAAGTCCCTCTTAGAATTGTGTCCCGCCCTCAAGAGGTGTGCCATACACAATGATCCCCCATTCCCCTCTCTCCATCATCACCATTTTTTTTGAGACAAAGTCTCAAGCTGTCACCCTGTGTAGAGAGCTATGTTGTCATAGTGTAGCAGGAAAACCGACGCAGACAGAAGACTCCAGGCACCAGTCGATAGAGGAAGCAGCGAGTTTATTCCGGCCGGGAGACTTGGCGGACTAGTGCCCTAAAAACCGAGCCCCCCTGACCCAATCTCTTGCCTTTCTTTTATACATTTTTTAGGGCTAGGGTGCACATGAGAGTCATAAAGGATGTGAGGTACGTGACAAATGAGAAAGTCGTGGGAAGGACAGATCTGCCCGCGCCCTTGACTTCGGGCGGGCTACTTGTCTTCAAGGGCGAGGGAAGGCTAAGGAAGTTGCAAGGTTACTATCTAGGCCCAGCGCCTTCCAAGAGAAAGATATACAGATAACAGAGACATTTGCTACAGTGGAGTGTTACAGAC
>CAUYRH010089104.1:0-31004 GCA_963574655.1 Perodicticus potto | reverse complement strand
ACATTTAGTACTTTTCTCCTGACCCTTCAGAGATGCACCTCAAGTGTGATCTCACCCTTTATCCTCTCTCCCCACACCCTCTCCCTCCCCTTCCCTTCCTCTCCCCTTTCCCCATCTTCTTGTGCAATAATTGGGTTGTATCCTTCATATAAATTTGCTTCATATTAGGGCTGTATACATTGGATACATTTTCTTCCATTCTTGAGATACTTTGCTAAGGAGAATGTGTTCCAGCTCTATCCATGTAAATATGAAGGAGGTAAAGTCACCATCTTTCTTTAAGGCCGTGTAATATTCCATGGTATACAAGTACCACAATTTATTGATCCATTCGTGGATCGATGGGCACTTGGGCTTCTTCCATGACTTAGCAATTATGAATTGGGCTGCAATAAACAATCTGGTACAGATATCTTTGCTGTAATGTAATTTTTGGTCATCTGGGTATATACCAAGTAAGGGAATTAAAGGGTCAAATGGCAAGTCTATTTTTCGATCTCTGAGTGTTCTCCAAACATCTTTCCAAAAGGGGTGTATTAGTTTGCATTCCCACCAGCATAGTAGAAGTGTTCCCTTTTCTCCACATCCACGCCAACATCTCTGGTTTTGGGATTTCATCATGTGGGCAAATTTTACTGGAGTTAGATGATATCTCAAGGTAGTTTTGATTTGCATTTCTCTGATGATTAAGGTTAGTGAGCATTTCTTCATGTGTCTGAAGGCCATGCGCCTGTCTTTAGAGAAGTTTCTCTTCAGATCTTTTGCCCATCCTGAGATGGGATCGCTTGCTCTTTTCTTGTAGAGTGGAGAGATTTGTAAACAAGTTAAATTTAAAGAGGAGTCCTTTTTTAAAGAACCAGCTGGCAACTGCCTCAGTGTCCCAACACGGGGTTTCTGAGAGCACCCCCGAGTGCTTGAGGGGTCGGGCTTGGTCCGCATCCTGGTTGGCACGTAGGCTGTCCAGGTGCATCTGGGTAGGGTAGCAAGCAAGTATTGTACAGAAGCAGAATATTATGGTTAGTCATACATCATACATCTTTGTTGTAATATTTTCCCCCTATACATCTTAGTTTGAGTACTTTCCCCACCTGGTATTGTTTAAAAGTCAGTCCAGGAGCAGTTGGCTCCTCCGGGTCTGTTTCCCAGGGCATTAGCCAAGTGAGAAACTGTGGGAAGCAAGATATCAATTAGTACTTTCTCATTTATCTTGGGAGTGAACTAGACTTACTTCATTTCATTTGAAAGCTTGCAGTCTGGAAATGTGCCAGGAGTTGACTGGTATTTTTCCATTACAGCCTAGGCCTGACACCTTTCTGTCTTAGCCTAGGCCCCCTGGGCCTATCAGCTATTCACAGAATGGCCCTCGGCAGGAAATACGAAATGATGAAGAAACAGGCTTTGTTTCCTAGGACAGTCTCCCACCTGGAATGTGGGAAGGGTGGTTTTCTGCATTTGCTGACCCTGTCAGCAACAGTTGAAACAACAAAACCTAGTTCTTGAGGCCTTGTGGTCAACTCCATCTCCTTTGTAGTCCTTGTGGAATCAATCACATGACTGACACACGAGGCCAAGTAGTAAGAGCCTTGGGTGCATTTCTGGTATTTGGCCATGTCCCCCAGTGGAGCCTGTGTGGAAACATAAGCATTTTTCTGCATCCATTCATGGGGAAAGAGATAATCCTTGGAAGTGTCCCCTACTGTTTCTTGCCAGTGTTTTCATCTCGAAGGCCTAAATGGCATTTTATTTATTTAGAGTCAGAGTCTCATTATGTCACCTCTGGTAGAGTGCTGTAGCATCATAGCTCACAGCAACCTCAGACTCGGGCTCAAGCGATTCTTGTGCTTCAGCCTCCCACACAGCTGGGACTACAGGCAGCCACCACGATGCCTGGCTATTTTTAGAGATGAGGTCTCACTTTGGCTCAGGCTGGTCTCTAACCTGTGAGCTCAGGTAATCCACCCACCTGAGCCTCCCAGAGTGCTGGGATTATAGGTGAGAGCCACCTTGCCCAGCTCTAAATGGCATTTAAAAACCTTAAAAAAAATCAAAGCTGTTGTGTCATAACAAATGTTTGCTTTTATAATTGCTGATTGGACTTCATAAAAACCAATGTCTGTATAAATATACTTAATGCCACTGAACTCTACACTTAAAATGACTGCAATGCTGTATATATTTTACCATAAATTAAAAAACCTGGGGCTGGGCACGGTGGCTCACGCCTGTAATTCTAGCACTCTGGGAGGCTGAGGTGGGTGGATTGCTTGAGCTCAGGAGTTTGGAGACCAGCCTGAGCAAGAGCAAGAGCCCCCATCTCCACTAAAAATAAAAACTGAGGCAAGAGGATCATTTGAGCCCAAGAGTTTGAGGTTGCTGTGAGCAATGACATCATGGCACCCTACCAAGGGGGAAAAGTGGGACTCTGTCTTAGAAAAGAAAAAAAAGCAAAACTGGTTTCACATAAGCCAAAGAGCTATTATGAAGTGTCGTAAATTAGTGTTTTGAAAGAAAATTTCCCTAATGATACAGCGTTCTACTTTGTGTGTTCCTAAGTGTGAAGGCAGAGTCACAGCAGTGTTTGTATACGGTGTGTGGGTGTGTTTTCTGGAACATGTCAGCAAAGTATAAATATTCTTCTCCCTCCTCTCACTCGCCCTCAAAGAGGAATTTAATTTACTACTTCATTTGTACCCCTCAAACTTCTCTTGGAAACAGAAGAAAATAAAATTAGGTTTTTGTAAGCTGAGATGATATGCATGTTATTCTTATTTTCAATACAGGTGAAGTCATCTCTCCACTTTATTTTTAAACACTACCTCATAATGTAAATAATCTCGTCTTTTCTGGCGCAGCCTGTTTATTCAGACAGGTGGAAGCTGACGCCAAAGATTGGCGTTAAATTGAGGAAATCATTCATGTAGTAAATAAGATAATTTGTTTCTGCCCCCCAAAAGATTAAAATATAGATTTTTTTTATAGTCTGTATTATTTTTAACACCTACAGTCCCTGAATATGTTTGATTCAGATTTGTGTCCATAATTTGCAAGGGCTTTTTATTGCCTCTAAAATAGTTTTTCAATTGCAGAAATAATCACTGAGGGTGTGTCCTTCTGTATGCTTGAGTTTCTTGCATTTTTTGCTAAATAAAATGTTTAGCTGGAAGTCATGTTGGTTCTCAAAATAATAGTCAAAGCTGAAGGTAATATTAGCATACTTATTTTATCTGTGTACTTTTTGCAACTTATAACCCCTCCCACTCCAAATAAAACACTTAGGCAACTGGGTAATGAATAAATCCATTATATATGAAGGCATGAAGTCTCGTGACAGTTTCTCATTTTCTAGCTTAAATGTAGGTGATAATCTTTGGTGGCTATATTCATGAGATGGCCTAAATTTTACTCCTTAGATTATCTGTAACTTCCACGTATAGGTACAAAGAAATTCGTCACTAGGAGAGTGGGCCGGACACATGTGGGCATGGCCCTGTCCCTGTCCCCACCTTTATGTAAGTGCCGCTGCTTCTTGCCTGTTTGACTGGGTTCCTGAGCAATGGACAGGCAGGTGGCGACTGTAAATGACACGGCAGAAACGGAGTAGTCTTGTTATTTTGATACATTCATCCTTAAATGCTCCTGGTAGCCCGGAGCAGATGTGTCCGATGCTTTTGCAAACGTTGCTGTATTTAATCCTTCCAGCAAATGATGGGATGTCTACTAGAATTACCCCTCTTTCCAGACAGGAAAACCAAGACTTAGAGAGGTCATCTAATCTGCCAACAGGGAGAAGGTGGAGCTGGGATTTGAAGCTGGCAGTCTGATTCGAAAGCTCTGTTCTTCAGCAGGACTTTGGGGCAGAAGAGCGTGTAGTGTGGGGATCTGACTGCTGTTTCTCTGTCCAGGCTCAGAGCAAGCTGGCCTCCCTGAGCTCCTCAGGGAAACTTTGGTTTGGGCGCCCCGTGTCCCTCCTCTGCTTTGTGCCTTTGCCCACTCCCAGGCCCTTTTCACCATCTTTTCCTCCTTAGAGCCTGGACACTTAGTTAAGCAGATAGTCTCTCAAATTCTAGGTAGATGTGCTGTTTTAGAGTCTCTGCTTGTGCATTTCCAAAATCCTCCCCAGGTAATTTATTTGCACCATTAACGTTTAAGAAACACCTTCATTGGTCATGAGCAGCCTTAAAGCCAAGGACAGGTGTTTTCCTTGGCAGTCTTGGGGCCTGGCGTACCCCTCAAACGGGGTAGCCTGTGACGTGCATGGGCCGAAAGAGTCCAGAGGGTAGAAGGTAGATATTAGGGAGAAGCCATGAGTTCATCACAGCTTTTGGGTCTGCACTATAAACTGAAGGGTTTATTCCATTTGCTCCAGTACACGCCCGTCCATTCATTCATGTTTCCCAGGTATTTATGTACATCAATTAAGTGGGCTGATGAACTAATGTTTTGGTGGGTAATGAGCTGGTGCTTTTCCTCCATGTTGCTCTGATTGGGTGTGATAATCCCACAATTGCTGAAATTATTGCCTTCATCATGATTTTAATAATAATGGCAATCACGGGGATTGATGAGCATAGCTTATGGCATTAACAGGCCTCCTGTTACTCTGTCAGCCCCTTTCACGGAGGAAGAGACTAAAGCTCAGACATCCCAAATCGTACAACAGCACATAGCTCGTGAAGTGTGAAGTCAGAACTTGAATAAGATCTATCTCCACTGCTTAGGGTATTAACTATGTCGTCATAAACCATGTCAGTTTGCTTGGAAACTTTGCCCAAAAAATCTTCGGAACCACAATTCCTCGCCTGGCTATTCTTAGTAGCATGGAAGAACCATATACATTTTGTAGGGTGGGGTGTTATATTTTTAACATTTCCTTTCCATGTTTAAATAATTACCTTATCATCAGGTATTATAATCATGGGATTTAGTGAGTGCAATCTGTTGTGTTCTAATTCTTAGTTTGACTGTTAAAAAATACTTGGATAGAATTTAGGATTTATTCCTTTTGCTGTCTCCATCAATCTGAAATAATTCTGTATATTGTATTTATAGAATAATTCTGCTAAAAATCATACCTATATTTGTATATGCATGTGTGTATATATATTCATCTTAAATGACATTAACAGAAGTGTAAGAGGACTCTTTTTTTGATTCTAGAGAATCTATTGATTTTGTGGGCAGGAAACTTACATGTTTTTCTATGTATGTGTACAGAGACGTCATGTACGTAAACAGGCATTCGAGTTTCTAATGCTTACTCTGTTCTGTAAACGTAGCCTAAAGTTTTGGCTTAAGTTATTTGGGTTTTGGATGTTACATGGTTAATCCACTTAAGAAGTTGCAGTTAAGGGACTATTAAAAAGAAAAACACAAAACAACATAGCAATAGCAGAAAGGGTATCATCTCCTCCCCCTCCTTCTGCTTTTTCTTCTAGAAGCCTTGCAGGATCCGCGGATGGTAAATATTTCATGTACTTTGCATATCAGCCTGAGTTCCCTTTGTGAAGTCAGGTAAATGGAATGTAAATCCCCCCTGCACTTCAGACAGTAAAATGGTATTATTTGATGTTACATCACATAAACATGCAGATTTGATTCCCCCCTTTACTCACACCGTAAAAACAAAGTTTTTAAAGTGGTTAGCCATACCTGGAAATGTAAATGCATCCGCCTAATGTAATGCCAAAGAAAAATTAAGACAAATGATACCACATCGCTGCCACAAACTGCGGCTCGTACAAAATTCACTTTAGTTATTACGCTGTGAGTACGGGCGCTCACCCTCCTCTGTGAATGCACAATTTATGTTGAATGCAACATGAATCATTTTAATAGACCGAGCAAAAAGTCCCCAAAGTCGATTTTCAAATTATGAACCTTGGAACAGAATATAACAACAGCCAACAACAAATAGTTCAGACTTTAAGCTACGCGTGAGCCATTAAAGATACAGGCCGGCACTTTTGGTGAGGTGTTGCACAATTCATAGCCTAATGGCGAAAATATCAGAAATGGGGGAATTTTTATGCCTTTTTTTTTTCCAGCTATCATTTTGCTCAATTATTTTCACATTTGTGTGTAATCAAGATATTCCCAAATAGAGCATAGAGTTGTATATTGTTTGGAACTAATTATATGTATTATAAATCCAAGAATTAATTTAAATCATCCAGTTTCCACAGAGGAAAAGGCGCATTGTTTTTAAATAGCTAACTAAACAAAACGCTAACCCATATGGGAGAAATTTCTGAAGAACTAAAACCACCCACCAGGAAAATGGAAAAACCTCATTTCTCAAAAAAATCATTTCATTAAAAAAAAAATCACCAAATCATATCAGAACAAGATCAAGAAAATTAAATTGAGGACAAGCCAACGTTTTCATTTGCAGGCAATAAAGGTTCAGATGGGCGTTTATTACAAAATACCAAAAATGGAGACCAGAGGTTCTTCAAGGCAGTCAATCCCTGGACCAGTAAATATTAGTATTACCTGATTGCTTGTTAGAAATTCTCAGGTCTGCTACCAAATCTGAAGCTCCTGGGAGGGCCTTCAATCTGAGCTGGAACAAGGATTCAACAGTTCTAGAGCATTTAGTTCTGATTTTGTAGACTAAGGTGGGGTCCAAGAATTTGCATTTCTAAAAGGTGATTTTTCAGGGTTACTTTCCTGGCCAATGAAATGAAAGGCCTGCAGTTGCTGGGCAGATAACAGTGAGAGCAAAGGGGCCTTGTTGAAGACAATAGGGGGTGGTGAGGACTTGTTTCAAACCATTGGCCACAATCCCCATCTATTCTTTGAGAGGTGAGGGCCTTTCTGTTGCCATGGAGAAGTAAAGACCAAGTTACCATGATTTCTGATTTTTTTTTTTTTAATGATTTAGAGATTAAGAATTCTGATTTTAAAAAATATTTCCAGATTTTAAATTATTGGCAACTCTATTCCTTTAAACATTATAATTCAAAGAAAACATGTTTGTTACAGGTAGCCGTGCTTATGACCCATGTAAGACTTTGTTATTATCAGTAAATCTACTAAGAATGCTGATAAGAGAATACGTAGAAATCCTGGAGGCAACATGTCCAAGGGTTCTTTTTAAAAGCACAGTTAGATTTGCAAAAGAATTGAGGAGATAGTACAAAGAGTTCTATATATCCACCTGGCTCCTACCCTCTAGGATAAGGAGGTATTATCAACATCTTACATTAGCGTGTCATATTTGTTATAATTAATAAATCAGTATTGATACTTGATAACATTAGTAACTGGAGTCTAACGTTTATATCAAGATTTACTTTTTGAGGCCAGTAGGGATGGCTTACTCCCGTAATCCTAGCACTCTGGGAGGCCAACGCAGGTGGAGCACTTGAGCTCAGGAGTTTGAGATCAGCCTGAGCAAGAGTGAGACCCTTCTCAATTAAAAATAGAAAAAAACCAAATAGCTGGGCATCGTGCCTTATAGTCTCAACTACTTGGGGGGCTGAGACAAGAGGATCTCTTGAGCCTGTGAGTTTGAGGTTGCTGTGAGCTATGATGATGCCATGGCACTCTACCCAGGGCCACACAGTGAAGAGTGTCTCCAAAAAAAAAAATTCCCTTTTTGTGCTGTATATACTAGAGGCTTCGATTAATCCATATTTACATGGATCTACCGTTATCGTGTCATGCAGCATGGGTTCACCACCCTAAAAATCCCTCTATAAGGTTTTTTATTTTTTTGTTGAGACAGAGTCTCACCTTGTCACCCCCAGTAGAGTGTTGTGGCGGAGCAACTTCAAACTCTTGGGTCAAGCGATTCTCTTGCCTCAGCCTCCCAAGTAGCTGGGACTATAGGCTCTGGCCATAATGCCTGGCTTTATTTTTTAGAGATGGGGTCTCTTTCTTGCTCAAACTGGTCTCGAACCTGTGAGCTCAAGCAATGTACTGGCCTTGGCCTCCCAGAGTGCTAGGATTATAGGCGTGAGCCACTGCACCCAGCCTCCTATAAAGTTTTTGTAAAAAACCCATCAGTTTATGCTACCATTTCCCCTCACAAAATCCTTCTGAAAATTAAGGCTGGAGGATCTCAGGGCTCAGAATGAGACATTCCCTGTACTCCAAGATGCCCCCAGCAATTATAATTGAATCCTGAAGCTAGAACTTTTGGGCTATACTTCCCCTTCCTTCATTTTACAGATTAAGGAGCCAAAGCCCATGTGACTTTAGTGGGAGCTAGAGTGGAAGTGGGCTGTGTCCTTCCAGCCCCTCCTCACTTCCCTCCTGTCACCTGTTAGCGTCTTCATCACTCAGGGACCCCGCAAGTTACCTCATCATGATTACCCAGCATTTTCTTTCTTTTTGTGCTTTTCTTAGCGTTTTCTTTCTTTTGTGCTTTTAAGACATATATAAAATGATGTTCATCAGAAATGACAGAAATTCAAAGCTTTCTGAAAAGACACGTGGCGAGCAACATAGGCCCTTTATTTTATATTCACATGGTTTACTCATTACTAGAACTATTAAGTTCATCTATGTGAAGAGGTTAAAAAATTTATTTTGCAAACTAAAAAAAAAAAAAGCATACAAATTTACTATCTTATAGGCAACCAGATTTTTAGCACTTGCGGGATGATGTTCAGGGAGCTGGTACAGATACCAGTGCCTTTGAGGACTTCCAGCTCCTAAGAGTTTGAATGGTATGTTTTATCCGCAGAGACAAAGTTGTTATTTTCCCTAGTCATAAAAAAAAGAGCAATTTTATCGCTATAAAATTGTCTTCTATGTTTTTTTTTGTCCTTTGGGGGAGGAAACGTCTTTATGTTAAATTGTTTTATTAGTGTTACTTTAAAAGTGTTAAGGACACATAAACCATTCTTATAGAGAGATATTCTGCAATTTCCACAAATAAGCAGACAATCTTTCATAGATGAGAATTGTTTTTTAAATGCATGTTTTCCCCGTAAATTTTGTTTTTGTTGTTGTTAGAGATAGGACAGCAATGCTGTAATCCACCATGAGTTCAGTTTAGAAAGCAAAAGTGGTGAGGAGTCTGTGTTGTTCTCTGTTGTAATTTAAGCGTATAATGTTATTGTCTATCAAGGGTGTCCAACCTTTTTTCTTTTTCTGCCACACACTGGAAGAGTGAATGTTGCCTTGGGCCACACATGAAATAAGCAAACACTGAGGACAATCCATGAGCTAAAATTAAAAAAAAAAAGTCCATAGATAATTGTTGTGGTATCAGATGCCACAGATAAGCAATAAAGTCCTCACAAAATCAGCATTGCGGCCCCAAAGGGTATGGGTTGGACACCCCTGACACATAGTCCTTATTTCAAATTCTCACTTTTTTCTTCCTTCCCTCATTCTTTTATTCTATCACTGTTTTTTGTTGTGCTGTGCCATTCATTTTTTTTCTGTTTGCTTTGTTATTTCTTTTTGTTTGGCTTCTTTATCTGCTTTTTGCAAAAACTATGTATCTACATGATTTAGAGTTGGAGACAACCATTTCTATTGAGCTTTTATGTGAAAAATCAAGGCAGTTCCCATCACCACCTCTTAATCATTTCTTAATCTCTTTTCATGAACTCTCCTGGTCTTCTTTAGATACATGTATATATTTTTATATGTAAATAATTACACTTGAAGTATTCTTTGATTTCTATTTTGAGATATTATCCACGAGTTTTCCAATAACAAGAAAATTTAGCTTTCTTTACACACATGCCACAAAGTGTACATTTTGTCTGCCTGCATCCTGTCTATATAGTCATATAGTTTTTTCCTAAGAAAACAATTTAGTATTTAAGTTGTTATGAATAAAACTTCATACTTGTCTGATTTTCTTGCTTGCTTAGTTTTTGATGTATCTACTATCACCAATTCAACATAAACTTTCTTATGATTGTCTAATCTCACCAATATTATTTTTGTGTTAAAAACATTTCTCCTGGTGCCTTTGCCCTGTATGCAGTTTGGGCTGATTGTCCTGAATGCTTGGTGAACAGGAATCCTATGCTAGTGTTCTACCCAGAACTCCTGTCACGTTACATAATCCTGGAAAGTCCATTTACCTGTGTTCTGAGTTTGAGCTCCTGTTTCATATCTTTTCCTATATTGGTTTCCTTATTGTTTTGTGGGAGCATATCCTTTAGTAACTTTGTGAAAAAGGATTGGTGTGTGTGTGTTGTAGCTTGCTGGTTTCAAAATGTTTTTGTTTTATGCTCATCATATTGAAAAGTACAGAATTATAGATTTGAAATCCATGTTTTCAGAGTTTTCAGACATTCTTCTGTTTACTGGCTTTCTGTTTTGCTGTCAGGAAGTACAAAGCCGTACATCACTGACCTTTTCCATTTCTCTTTGCTTCTATATGGAGTGTACCACAGGAGGCATATCATCCCCCCGGGTGCTCTCCAAATAGGAGATTGTTCCCTTTTGAAAGAGATCCTAGACTTCCCAGATGGCTTTGTAATTATTTTTCTCTTCTATTTTTCATCTTCGTCTTTTATGCCACTCTGGAATGTTTCTTCTAGTCTTTTCATGGGTTTTTTTTTCCCTTTCTGCTGCTAGATTTTTAACTTCTGAACATTTTTTGTTTGACTTTCCAACTATTTCCTTTTTGCTTAATAGCTTTCTATTTTTGTTTCATGGATAGAATCACTCTCTTATCTCTCTGATGTCAGCGATAATTGTTTTAATTATTCTTTGGTCTGTCCATCATTGGTCTCCTCAAAATTGGTTTTGTTTGTTTTGGACGCTGTCTTTGATAATGAAGTGTTTCCCCTTATCCTGACCTATGGGTGTCAGTTAGAATAAAACTCAAAATTACTGCTGCCAACTCCTTAACACATGGAGGGCTAATTAGCTGTGGAGCTGTGCACTTCACTTAAGTACAATGTGGCTGGACTGTTTCTTGGGGAAACCACTATGTTAGAATCTTGTGGTCCTTCCTAGTTGGCTGGCCAAGTTCCCCAGAGAAGGATGTTCTAATACGTTCCTTCCTTAGGGAGGGTACAGCTCTGAGTGCTGGAGTTCACGGGGCCATGTAAGGGAAGAGGACTGAGCCTCTGCATTCAGTAGGCACACTTTTACTTTCTGTTTTTAGTTTGTTCTTATTTATATCCACTTCAGAAAATAAACGCTTAGGATTTTTCTGGGTTTGGGAAATGATCATACCAGGCTGCGTTGGGTGGGGAGAGATTCTGAGGCTGTACATGATTTGCAAGCAAGTTTCCAGAAGGTCCTCCACCATTACCAAAGTCCCCCACCATTTGCCGAAGTACCAGGTTCCACTTGTTTCAGAGCCTTTGCTGCCTCTGTGATTTGAATTGGGCTCCTTGTTGACTGTCCCCATAGCTAGCAGAAGACTCCACTTTCTTCAATCTGTTAAGTCGCTTGCTAGTTTATCCATCTGCTTTCCAGCATCCAAATGTTAAATTTTGTTAGTGAATTGTCTTCAATTTGTATTCTATTTTAGTGGGATTGGGGCTATAAATAAAAGAACATAAATGTACATATAACATCTTTAATTCCTTTGTCCCTTTTCTCCATCTCATGAAACCAAAGCATCTTCTTGGAGTTAGGAGTTTACCTTGGGGTAGGGCCTTGTGGATGACAAGAAAGGTGTTTTGGAGCCTACAAGAAACTTCTTGGCCTGCCAGATATTCATGTTTCCTTTGCTATAACTCCTGGCCATCCAGCTCACCTTGGGGGATGGCAGAGAGGGAGGCCAAGATGGCGGAAAGGCAGTGTGGCTCCGTGTGCCCTCCAGACTGTGCCCAGTGGGGAGGAACATCTTTGTGAGTGTGGGTGTGTGTGCCTGAGCGCATGCCCTTCGCTTGGGGCAACTTGCCTGTCACCCATGATATTGTACTGAGCGAGCACGCTAATTCATAATCCACAGCCTCTTCCCCGGCTCCTGCTTCTGGGCACATTAAATGGTGGCTCCTCATTTTTCTCCTCCTTCCATTTCCATATTAATTCTCAATTCATCACTGCTGCCCAGCTGTCAGCAGACACCATTTTTGGTGGGACCTGATGTTCTGAGCAGGGTCTTGATAGTTCTGGGCGCCTCCGCGAGAGTCGTCATAATGCCAAGTCCAGTGCAGGTGCTGAAGGAGGTGAATCTTTAAAGGAGCAGGGCACAGGATCATGGCTTCATGGACTGCATTTAGTATTCCTGTATAAATACACAGCCATCTGGGGGCCTGCATAATGGTCGTTTATCCAGGGTTTGGCCTGTGGTTCCTAAAGTTTCATAGACACAGAAGTGGATAAAGGGGTGACTTGTTCACAAGTTGTCACTAAGCTGCATTAACATCGGTAATGTCACTGGTGTTTAGCTTTGCAAAATCTCCTTTTCCAAAGGGAAGCAGTGATGCTGGTTTGAGCAAAGGAGGCTTCCTTCCCCTTCCACATTTTCTTTCCCTATGCCTGCCCCTTCCTTTTATATAGCCTCACCTTTTTTTTTCTTTCTTTCTTTCTCACACCATCAAGAAACTTTCTAGAGTTTCTATCATTATTCTTCATCACCACGGTCAAGCATCTCATCCTAAGGGCAGAGGGTGAAGGTGTGTAATTAGTGCGTTTCACCAGACTGAGCAGCGTCCCCAGCCAGGTGGGGGAAAGAGTGGCCGGTATTTATGAATGAATGGCGGCGTTCTGACAGGATGATGAATATATAACGCAGGGCCCAGAGGACTTCCAGTGATGAGCGTTTCTTTGTGGTCTGGTGAATGATAGCACCCACCACTTAATTTCTCTAAAATCTGCATTTGTCCATTTTGCACTTTTTTTTTTTTTTTTTTACTGAGAGGTGCTTGCTTAAAGAAAATATATCTAGCTCAGAATGTCTTTTTTCAAATAATCTCTAACAAGGAAGATGTAATTACCAAAAGGAATCAGTTCTGTGTTTCTGCCTAGATGGCTAGCACTGTTCCGGGCTCCATTCAAATGAACATAGAAAGTGGCTCTTTGCCATTAACCTTTTCCATCCTTTGTCAGACCAGGTCTGACATAATGTTTGGGGTGTTTCTTTTTATTATAAACAAAAATTTTTAAAAAACTTTAATTATTTTATGTAACCTAAACTACATAATATAGTTGTCAGGTGACTTCACATTTTTGTTTTTCTCTCTTTTTTTTAAACTGTCATTTCTTTAATTCTTTGTTATTGTTTGGGATTCATTGAGGGTACAAAGAATTAGGCTACACTGATGGCACTTGTTAGATAAAGTCCCTCTTGTAATTGTGTCCTGCCCTCGGGAGCTGTGCCGTACACCATGATTCCCCATATCTCCTTCCCTCCTCCCCTCTCCCCAGCTGTTCATTTCCCACAAGAATGGAGAAACAAGAATCCATTGTACTCTATTCTCATATAAAGGCGGTAGGTGAGCTAATAGAAGATGGGGAGTAGGGGAATGTTTTTCTCTTTTAAAACTGTAGCCTAATTACAGGTAATCTACCAGCCTCTTTCCCGGCCAGAATAAAGAAGACCTAGGGAGTACGCTGGTGGCGTAAAGTTGGCTTGGAAAGGGTTAGCAGGGATCACCACCTGTGATTCTCCATCCCAGAATTTGGCAGAGCGTGGGCCATGCTCCTCAGTCTGCATGGAAGGGAACCCCACTTTCAGTAAGCACCTGTGTACCGGGCAGTCCCCTGGACTTTACACGCACACTTCATCGGAGGAACAGGAATTAATCAAAGGGATCCCCCTTCGAGCTTCCCACTCACTTGGTATTTGGACCTGAGAAAGCTATATTTCCTCCTCTTACCTCTTATATGGAAAAAAACCCATCAAACTGTTGACAAAATCTGGCAGGCGGAATTCGAAGACAAAGCTTCTTAAGACCTCTGAAGAAGTTGCCTGCATTCTGGTGACCATTTTGTCATTTTCTTGTTGTGGAAACTCTGGAAAGTCACTTGGCTTCTCTGATCTGCCATTTCCCCCTGTGGACCAGAGAGTTAGTCATAGTCCCCACCAGCAGGGCTATTTTAAGAGGCTGGGAGACGTTTCCTCCGAGGGACTGTACCATTTTGCCTTCTTGGCAGCGGTGTTTAAGAGCTTGGTTCCTCTACGTCCTTATCCATGCTGGAAATTGTTGGTCTTTTAAATTTTCCATTTGGACACATAGTGGTATCTTATTGTGTTTTTTTTTGGTAAAATAAAGGACAAAAATGAGCAGTGATGTTGAACCTAAAACAAAAAATTACGCTTCTTGGGGTGGTCGTCTCTTCCCCCCCTTTTTGGGGGGGCACTAATAGCCTTACTGAGATGTAATCCACGCACCACACAGTTCTCATGGTAACACATTCAGAGTCCTATGGTTACCATCACGATCAAGCCACGTCTTCCCTTGTTGCCTTCTTCTTATTTGTTTAATTTCTCCTCCCCCCCTTACTCCACTTTCTTCTTCCACCATTAAAGTCAGTGTCCCTCACAGCCCTGTTTTGACCCTTTTTGCCGATACCCTCTCCACTGCAGATCATACGGGTTCCCAGGATTTCAACCATCAAATCCATCCTGCTCTGACTCCTGTGTCCTCATGTCCAGCTGTGAATACCTGCCCCTGGTCTGTCACTTTCAGATTACTCACACCTGCGTGCATCTTTCAGATAGCACAGTCACATAGGGAGCTTGTGACCCCTGAGATTCCCTAGACACACGGCATTCCCGCCCCCCTGCCACCTCCTACCTGTTTCTATGTCACTGGAGGGTTTATGTCTTTTTGTATCCCTTCCCTGCACCAAGTGCAAGCAGACACTTTGTAAATATTCATCTACAGGAGAAATGAACTTGTATTCTTCAGATTGCTTGAAAATATGCTTCACTTTTATCTTCTTTAGAAATTAATTGCATTACTATCTTATTAAAGGTCAGGAAAAATAATTCATCCTGCAATTCATGAGGCTACTAAAGAGTTGCCCTGGCAATTTCTGATTATAATTTTAGAACTATTTCTAACCTCTGGCCTTTTTTTCTTATCTCTACTTAAAGCTTTTCTGGAAGGAATTCAATTTCCGCTTTCCTTAATGTTCCTTAAATGTTGTACATACCTTAAAAGTGGATTCCCCATAAAACAATATGGATTATGGTCTCATTCTGTTTAACGGGATGAAAGCTTGCCTGAAAGGACCAGAGTAAGACTCTTAAAATCATGTCCAAGTTTTAAAGGAGTATAAAACTTTGTCTTTAAAAATAGACCTCTCTGCTTTCATCCCCTAACCCACAAACCTCACGTCTCGTTTAACTGACTTGGAAACAGTGGTTTTATTATTAGTCTCTGCAGTGGGAACAAAGCCTGAAGCCCCCTGAGGTCTAGAGACCACATGAAAATACCTTTGCTTCTGAGCCGTAGCTGTGTCTCTTTTTAAGAAGATGCGAGCCCAAAAGAGATTTCTTGTACCGTGACTATAATAACGAGGGCTATAAGTACAGAAGCTGGAAACTGAAAGGTTAAGTATAACTTGAGCAGCCTCTGCAATGTCATTTATATCTAGAAAAGGACGGCAAAGGGGATAGGTAGTCGGTAACAGGAAGGGACGAGGAAGAAGGGGGTCCTGGAGGGAAGGAGCTAAATTCATCAGCTGGTGTTGAAATTGGAGAATTGGGAAGGAGAGTCAGTGGTCTGTAACCAAAATGTAAAAGCAAAGCTAAAGTTTGTGTCTGGAGTGTGTGTGTATGTGGCTGCGTTGGGGGCATGTGATGCATTCACGGGGGCAACATCGAGTCAGAGGTCAGGAAGAGCGAGGGCAGAAAGTACCCCAGCGGAAAAGAGGAAGTGGGAATCCAGGACGCGTGGCAGGTTGAGGCAGGTGCGTTAGTTTGCTGTGGGTGCCCTAACAAAAGACCACGGACTGGCCGAAAATTTGTTTCTTCAGGATCTTGGAAGCTGGCAGTCCCAGGTCAAGGTGGGATTCCTCTCTGGTCTCTCTGGTCTCTCTCCCTGGCTGGTGGACAGCTGCCCTCTCCCTGTGTCCTTGCGTGGTCTTTTCTCCGTGGGCGCCCACTCCTGGTGTCTCTTCCTGGGTTCATCTGGACTCTGTGAAGGACACTAGTCAGACTGGGTTAGGCCCTAATGTAAAGGCCTCATTTTTTTCTTTTCTTTCTTTCTTTATTAGTTTTTGAGACAGAGTCTCACTTTGTCGCACTGGATAGAGTGCTGTGGCATCACAACTCACAGCAACCTCAAAGTCTTAGGCTTACGCGATTCTCTTGCCTCAGCCTCCCAAGTAGCTGGGACCAGCCAGAGCTGGGTTTGAACCCTCCAGCCTCGGTGTATGTAGCTGGTGCTGTAACAACTGTGCTACAGGTGCTGAGCCTAAAGGCCTCATTTTTTACTTAACCTCTTGAAAAGCCTCATCTCCAAATGCAGTCACACCCTAAGGTACCAGGGGTTACGGCTTCATTACATGAATTATGGGCGAACGCAATTCACTCAGCAACGGTTGGGGACGAGGCTTGTGATGTTGGTGTGGGTATTATGGTGCTCAGAAGGCTTCTGTCTCCTTGTCTCACTTTGCCCCTACCCCATAGCTCAGGAGGAGCCCTGAGGAGGTCTCAGGCAGATGAGCTGTGGTCACCTGGCACTGATTGTCCCCACTACCTGTTGTCTCAGCTGCCTTCAGAGTCTTACCACTTGTTTCCCAGTGTTTTTCCATGTAATCGTGTGAGTCCCAGTGGGGTGCACTTCTGTCACTTCTTCACCCTCCCAGCGTTTCCATCAGCCAACCCAAATGTGCATTTGTTTCTAGTGATTAAACTTAGGCTTGGAGTGCAGTTGTCACGGATGAAGAAGTGATGCCTTGCGGTGGCAAATGCAGTCTAGAAGTCATTCTGGTAAGTCCAGTGATTGGAAAACAGTCCCAAGTTTGAGCTGTATTGATTTTGTTTTTCTGGGCTCAGCTTCTGGCTCATAGTCTCACTGCTGAGAATTAATCCCTGTTAACATGCTGGTCTGTGTCACGGGGGTGAGTTTTCCCCCTTCTGTGCGTTATATCAACACCCATCTAATTCCTATGCCCACTTTTAAGCCGAAACAAGATGGTACTGTATATTTTTTTCTATCAGCTTGCTTTTTATTAAACTTAGTGATAAATTATAAACATTGTACTTATGCAAATGAATTTTCCCAATGTAATCTTAATGGCTAGGCAGTATTTCATCATATCAGTATACACATGGGTCGTTATGAAAGTTTTGAGATACAAAAAAATCAAGAAACATAAAATCTACACGATGGAAACAAATGCCTTCGCCCCAAGACTGATAAGCAGAGCAAGTTGAAACTCGCACAGGTAAATCAGAAAGGAGACTGTCGACTGTATTTCTTGGAAGTGAAGTAATGGTCCGTAATGCAATCTGACTCAAAACTTTGGTAGTGACCCACACATACTTTAGTTTTCTCATTCAACAATCTTACCAGAGTCTCCATCAGTGGCTGATAGGTCTTCATCAGTTGTGGGGTATGTCCCAGATAATTTATTACTAAGAATTCTTAAAGATCAGAAGTTTGTAAATTATCTTCCAAACCACTTTATTGAGTTATGATCCAGGTACCATACACTTCACCATTTTAGAACGTACCATTCAATGGCTTTAAGTATATTTGGAGAGTTGTGCAGTCACCACCACTGTCAACTTCAGAACGTTTTCATTCTCCCCAAAGAAACCCTGAGCTGGCATCTTCCCTACTCCCTTCATCCCCCCAAGCCCCGGCCTCTGCTTCAACCCTGGGCGGCCACTAAACCACTTTGTGTCTCTGTGTATGTGCTTGTTCTGGAATTTTCATATAAATAAATCACACAGTCGTGACCTTCCCTGTCTGGCTTCTTTCACTGAGCATAACATTTTCAAGGTTCACCAATACTGGGGCGTAGACCAGTCCTTCAGTCTTTTTACGGCCGAGTGATATTCCATTGCGTGGACAGACAGCCGTGTTCCATTCCATTCATCCACTCATTCTGGGGACATTTGTGTTGTTTCTACTTTTCGGCTCTTGTGAATCATGCTGCAGTGCACATTTGTACACAAGTTTTTCTGTGTGCGTACATTTTCCTTTCTTTTGGGTACGTGTCTAGGAATACGGTGACTGGATGGTGTTTAACTCTTCATTCCACCTTTTGGGGAACTGCCGGGCTGTTTTCCCAGCACCCTCGGTGTTGTATGTTCCCACCAGCAGCGTATGAAGTTCTCCCCTTCCCGCTGTCTTCACCAACACTTGTTATTATCTGTCTTCTTTCTTATGCTCGCTTTATTGGGCATGACGTGGCAAATCGTCACGGCTTTGGTTTGGATTTCCTCGATGGCTAATGTTACCGTGCGGCTTCTCATGCAATTACTGGATGAATGCTTTTTAATGATTTTTTTGTTAAAGTTGTTACAAGATCACCCCTGTAACCATCCCTGTATCATTTCCTTTACTGGACGATGTGCTCTTCCAGGCAAATGCCAGGGGCTGGTAGAGATCTTACTACTTCACAATGATTACTTGTGACATTTGATTAAAAAAATGATTATAGACCCTCATCTCTGAGTGTGAATTAGAATCTGTGTGATTAGAGTCTGGAAATCTACATTGTAATACATGTCATGTTAGGGAACCTCAGTGCAGAGCCACCGGAATGCCCCAGACTCTGGGCCACCTCCATCATCCTTTCCAAGGGAGAATCGCAGGTTGGGTTCAGGCTACGTTAAGCTCAGAGGCCCTGCATTGGGTCAAATCTTAGCCCTTTCCTAATCTGGTAACCTCACTTTAACATTCTGTGTTGTAGTTTTCTCATCTTTAAAATGGGGGTAATAACTATTCTCAGAGGGGCACTATGAGAACCAAATAAGTAAAATGCATAGAACAAGTTTCTGGTAATATTGAGTTATCTTTATTGTTACTATTTTTAATAGTAGTATTTTAATAGTACAAGTATCATCATCATTGTTACCATGTGTGTTGATGCCACAGGGGAAATGTTGCGGTTGCTCAAGAGAAAAACCCATGAAATAATAGCGTGGGGGAATACACCAGCACAACTAACTATTTAAACTTTAACACAGAAAGTGAGGGTTTTGAATTTTAAAGCATAGTGCTATTTAAAGAGTGAGTTCTCAGATTAGATATGTTTTGGCAAAAGTGGGCTGAAAAAAATTAAAGTGGTTGCTTCACTGCAAAGACGTCTCAGAACTTCTGATTTTGCTAAAATACACACCTTTCTGAAGGAGGGGGTTATTCTTCCCAGTTTCTCAGAGTTCATTTTTTAGATACCTGCTAAGCTCTCCCAGCCGGTGTGCAGTGGTGTATATAGATTAGAAATTTCTGGGATGGACAACCTGGTGGGACCACGAGCTCGTTCTCTGTAGTTTGAAAAGATATCACGTGATTGTTCAATCACAAAAGAGTGAGAACTGAGTAAAACTCAGAATTGCCTCTGATTTCTGATCCTGGATATTCTTCCCTCAATCCCGTGTATTTTTGGTCGCAAGTTATGAGCTAGGCCTGTTTGGTTTTGTAGACACAGCTGTGAACTGAAGCCAGAGATACCCTGAAGTTTTTCTTCTTCATTCTTTTTCCAATTCTGTTCTGTTAGGGCATCTGAAGAGTTTTCCTACTGAATTTACTTGGTTTCCTATGGGGGAAATAAGACTTTTTCCCTACAAAGCCCTGGAGGTTGAGCTGACGGTTGCCATTTGCTAGTGTTTGTTTTTTGTTTTTAAATGTTCTTCTAAAGCTTGGTATGTACGATCTAAGTATTAGTGACAAGCAATTTTATCACCCTAAGGTTTCCAGAGAGGGTCCCTGGACCATGGGAAAGAGGTGGAGAGGAGTGATTCACATCCCTAGCGAATGTTGCTCCCCAATTACGATACAGAGAGGCTGAATTATAGCCCATATAAACTTTTCCTTTAAACCCTTTACTTTTTGGTCCTAGCAGACTTTGGGAAGGATGACAATAATTCTGCAGAGACAACTACACATTGTTTAGCAATCATGGGAATGCAAGAAGCTGCTGGATGTCCGATTGCAGGAGTTTAGCCAGAAACTGCGGCCATAAAACTCTGCGAGGCTCACAGGGGGCTGTGTATGAGCTTCAGGTGGGGCTCAGGGTCCATCTGCCCCTGTGCAGGGATGAGCGTTTCAGAAAGATACTGTTTCTGCTTTTATTCTAAGTATTCATCAGCCATTTACGGCGTGGGTCCTGACAAAGCAAAATGGATGCTGGCTCTAACGCGCAAATACCTGATGACCGCCTGCACTATTTACTGGTGTGGGTGTTTTGTTTGTTCAGTTTTAATCCTTAAAAACCTAAGAGTAAAAACTCAAGTGTCTAATGGCATCAGTTCATCCTCAGCGAGGGCTGTGGGGTCAAGGATACAGTAGGGAGTGGTGGAGATTGTGGCTAATGATAGTGTCCCCCTCCATCCCCAGGGCAACTGCGACACCCCTGCGTGATTGTCAGACTGGGAGCTTGCGGGCTAGGCATTGCCCTCTCTGCCTTCATTTGTCAAGAGGAGCCAGAAACTTGTATTTGCAATGTGAAATCTTACAGATGAAATATGTTACGTAACTGGATCTCCTTTCCTATTTCTGTTATGACAGATTTTTGCAAATTTATTATCTTAAGACAATACAAGGTGATTTTCTTACAGTTTGGGATGTGAGCTGGTAACCTGTCCAGATGGGTCAGTGGGCTGAAATCAGTGTGTCCGCAAGACTGCATTCCTTTCTCTGGGCTCGGGGGGTAAATTCTTTCTTTCTTTTCTTGTTTTTGACATTTCCAGCTTCTCCATCAGTGGTTCTCAACCTTCCTAATACTGCGACCCTTTAATACAGTTCCTCATGTTGTAGTGACCCCCAACCATAAAATTATTTTCATTGCTACTTCCTAACTGTAATTTTGTTGCTGTTAGGAATCATAATGTAAATATCTGATATGCAGGATGTATTTTCATTGTTACAAAGGGGTGGCGACCCCCAGGTTGAGAACCGCTGCTCTAGAGGCTGCCCGAATCCTTTGATTCTTAGCCCCATTCTCTGTCTTCAAAGCCAGCGGTGGTTTCGTGGGTCCTTCTCACACCACCATCTCTCCGGTTCTCTCTCTTCTGCCTCCTACTTTTAAAGAAACTTGTGGATCACACTGGGCCCACCCTCATAATTCAGGATAATCCCCCTATTTTAAAGTTGGCTAATTTGCAACTCTAATAACCTCTGGAACCTTAATGGCCATTTGCTGAGTATTGTAACATATTCACAGATTGCAGGGATTAGGGCACGGTCAACTTGGGGAAGAGGGAATTACTCTACTCATCACTGTCCCCAGCACATGTGTACCCCTTAAAGATTGCCCGAGTCTTCGTTTCTTCTTCATCTTTCTAGGATGTAGCAGCATAGATAGAGCTTTCTAGACTGATTGGTGAATGAGGGCCCACTCCACAAAGGAGCTGGATAGCGGTGCCAAGAAGATGTCCATCACGGCACTAGCTTTGAGTTTACATTATTCCTTAAAGATTTTTCTAAAGATATACTTCTGTCACTTAATTGCAAAACAGTCTCAGAAGTTAACTAGAATGGGTAGTTTATTCCTGTTTCTGCTTTTGTCAAACGGAGACACAATCTAACTAAAATTCTTGGGTGAGGGAATAATAAAATAATGTCTATTTCCTCTTTTCCTCATGCCTTCTTCCCTTAGTAACCCTCTGTGACTGCTTTGCAAAGAGTATTTCAGAAAGCTTGTGTGTGGACGCAAGCACAATAACCCAGGAGAAAAAGACACCGGTGAGGATGTTCAGAGGGAGAGAAAATCAGATGGATTGGAGGTAATGCCTTGTCCAGAAATACTGGCTGGAAGTTTATGAACAGATGCTACTGCTTGGCTGAAGAGTTCTCTGCCAGCCTCGTAGGGGTGCAGGCCCCTCCTAGGGCGTCCGAGGAGAGACAGAGTCAACTCACCCAGTCTGTGGATGATCAGAAACCACTGTCCTTCCTGCTCCTGCCACTTGGGGCAGGATTAGCAACCCGAAGTCTTTCTGAGGTTCTTAGCTTTATTCTTGGTAGATCTAAAAACAGAGAGCATTCACGGATACACAAAGACTTGGGGACATTTAATTAATAATGATTTGCCTTTATTTGGGGGAACGTTATTAAGGATAGAACTGCAGCTCTCTGTCCCCAAGAGTTAGAGCCTGTGCCTGGGGTTTGGGAAGAACTCGGGAACTTATTAAAATGAGCAGCGTCTCCTGCTGGTGGCTCCACGGGGTCTGCAGTTAGCACCGAGCTGCACAGAAGGGCCCTCCTCGGCGTCCCCTTTACCCTTGCCCTTGACTGGGTGCGTGGTTGTCAGGATTCTCGTAAAACTCCTCAGCGATGGCTTCTTCTGTTCTCTTTATTTCCTTAAGCGAACATCTGCCTAATTGTTCACCTCCATCGCTTTAGCGCTTTGCTCATGCTTTCTCTCTTTCCAGACAATAAACTTTATTTTCTTCAGAAGAATTCAGTCTACGCAAGGGTATTAGGCAGCTTGTTTGCACCTTGTAAATCCTGGATGAGTTCCAGCAAGGCTCTCTGCAGTGGTTCCAGTGGGTTCATCTGTGAATCAGGGAAGACAATGCCGCCTTGCGTTTGGGTTTTATCCGTTACCTTCTGTTTGTAAACATCTGTTTGGAAACGTTTGCTGGTGCCCACCCCAGCACCCCCTCCATCCCCCCAGCCCCCGCCAGAAATAAAGGGATCGCTCTCTTCTTGCTTGACATAGGGAGACAAGAGTGTGTCCACTGATGGGGTTTTTAAAGTCATTTTTTTTTTCTTTTTTTTTGGTCAGGTGCGTAGGGATGTGCCTGAAACCCTTAGACTTCGCTCATGTTGCTGAGCAACTTTCCAGAGGGATTCGGGCACTTTATTTCATTAATGGCTATGAAGCCTGTTAATCGCTCATTACTGCCGCTTAATTGTGAGGCTGGTTTTTGATGATGTATTGAAAAACTGTATAAACCAGCAATTACAACAGGAAAACATTTCCATTTTTGAAGAGACCATTATTTTTCATTTGCTTAGAAATACCCAGCAAACACTTTTTTCTTTTCTTTCTTTTGCTTTCTATTGCATTTTCTCCTTCATCTTTCTGAATTGCTTGTGATAACTTTACTGATGGGTATTTGGATTTTGTTTTTTGATTCGGTAGTACGAATGTTCTTACAACCATGTCAACTATTTTAATCTTCTTTTTTGTATTGCTGGTCTATTCTCTCTTCATTCTGTTAAATTTTTTTTTTAATTAATCGTAGCTGTGTACATTAATGCAGTCGTGGGGTCCACTGTGCTGGTTTTATATACAATTTGAAATATTTTCATCTAACTGATTAACATAGCCTTCACCACAGTTTCTTAGTTACTGTGTTAAGAAATTTATATTCTGCATTTAGTAAATTTCACACTTACCCTTGTAAGATGCACCGTAGGTGTGGTCCCACCAATGACCCGCCCTCCACCCAGCCTCCCCCCTCCCCGCCCCGGCCCTCCCTCTTCCCTGTCCCCATATTCTTGGGCTATAATTGGGTCACAGCTTTCCTATGAAAGCTATCACTTGTTTTCATAGTAGGGCTGAGTTCTGTTAAATTAATTTTATGTCTTTATTGTTTTTCATGCTTCTTCTATGTGACCTATCTTAAAAGAAAGAGGCAGTATTGATTATGGAAATTCTGTGTATATTCAGAAGTGGCAAGGATGGTGTGTAGGGAGCCCCTATATGGCAGTTACTCTGCAACAGCTATTTGGAAACTGCTTTTCCCTGTTCTCCCTGTTCACGTATTACTCGTGAGTGTGTGCAAAAGTATGTATGTGGACATGTATGTGCGGTCATGTGTGTCACATACAGAGAGAGAGGGGCAGGTTTCTAGAAGGCCCAGGTAGGGGTCATGGCCAGGGCTGCTAGGCATAGACTCTGGTTTCCTAAAGCCTCGCTGGCTTCTGGTTCCAATCATGGCACAGAAGTCCCTGGTGTTGGACAATCGTCCTTGTGAAAGGCAACTCATGGCTCGCTAGTTGGGTTCTTTACGTGGTGCTGCAATGCCAGTATGGGAGCCCCTGGTGTGGACAGAATGCTAGACTCTGCTGAGCACTCACTTTGGGAAGGCCACGGTACTTGGCTGTTCCAGCAACACAAGTGTGTACGCTCATGACTCCAGAAGGCGGAGGTATCGCCATGGAGCCATCTTACTTCTTCCTGCACGGCCACGTCTCTTCCTAGGAATGTCTGTATCTTGGTTCATTAAATTAGTGTGTATGGGAGGATGGCTCCCTCCCTCCAATCTGTACCGTCTCTGAAACTTCCTCTCTGTGATGTTACCATGACCTTGATTCTGGGGATATAATTGAGCATAATCAGAGAGAATACGGCCCGGGACACGCTTATTATGTTACACTTAATACGCAACACAGCTTTGTAGGGATGGAGATGTTGCATTTATCAGTGTTGTGGTTGTTGTAATTGTCAATATTAGCTTGGTTGGGGGACACGCCCACGTGCCAGGCACTGTGCTACATGCTTCATGCTCATTATCTAATTTAATGATCCCAGCACTGTTACTGGGGTTATATAATTACCCCCAGTTCACCCAATCTCAGAGAATTTGGTGAATTACCCAGCACCCAAATAGCTAACCTATAGCAGAGCTGGAATTCAAAGTTGGTTAGGCCTGATTGCTGTACCTGTGGCTTCTCCCCTTGGGGGTGGAGGCAGTAACTAGAAGAAGGTCACTTATTCCTCTCTGTGTCACCAGTACACCTGGTGATTTGTTTCCCTGAGAAGATCAGTTATGCATTAGGGTTGGGCAGAACACACACACACTTTCTCCCCTTTTCTTTCTGTATTCTGGATATGCTTAGAACTAGTTCTTTGTCCTTACCAAAAAAAAAAAAAAAAATATATATATATATACACACACACACACACACACACACACACACCATAAAATTTTAAATAATACTGAAAAATCTAAGTGACAAGTCTCTTCCCAGCATTGATTAAACTTCAGTTCTTCTCTCAAAAGATAAATAACCTTTTATGTGTTCTTAGCAAAGGAAAAAAAAATTGCAGACACCAGCAGTAAATTCATTCATGTATATTATATATTCATATACAATATGCATCTCTTTCGTCAAATGAGAACTCTGTTAATTAACTCTTTTTCCTGGTTATAAAATAATGTAGTTCTTTTTTAGAACTTCGTTTAAGAATTCTCCTTAGCTATAGACAAATAAGGAGGAAAAAGTACGTCTGGGTCTTAGAAGTGATCATGGTTAACTTTGTGTTTTGATTTTTGTGTTTTTAAGATTCAAATTTATTTATCTATGTATCTTAAAATTGAAATCACATTGCAGTCTGATTTTTTTTTCTAACCTATTTTGGACATTTTTCCATATCCATAACTATCGTGTGGCAGTATAGTTTTAGCAGCTCTACATTATACCTTCATGACTTACTCAATGAATTCCTTATTGCAGGGGACAGATGCTATATTCAGTTTTTCCCAGGCACAAGTGGTGTTGCTGGTTTACAGAGGCTGAGTGAGACTATTCACTGCAAATTGATAATTCTTCCTCAGAAACCTTGTTCCAGTTCCCCCCTCTTTCTCCAGCAGTGTGTACCTGTTTTCCCAAACCTTCCCCATATTGTGTATGTATTACTTTATAATGATTTATATTATTTGCTGAACGAACACGTATCTCCATTTCATTCTCCATAGAACAGGATAGGCTGGGTTTACCTGGCAATTTGTTCCCATGTTCTTCTCAGTTCTAAAGAAGGATTGAACAAAAAGTTTTAACTTTCCCATTAAAATCTTTAAAGCTCTCCGACTAATTTGTAAGGCGAGCAGTGCAAGTTAGTTTTTTTTTCCTCCCTGTGGGGCCACAAGATTGTTGTAAGGAGAACACTTAGGAAACATAAGGATCAATAGTTGATAGTCAGGAAATAAATGAAAAAAACTTTTTTCTTTTAAATCTACCTTGGAGTTGAAAGATTAAAAAAAAATTAAAATGAGTTGGAATGTAAGTTTCTCAGCATTTTCATAGCTTGTTTATTAACACAAATTTTTTAAATACATTTCGCGTGCACTAAATTTCTCAAAAGGTACAGAGGGTTAGGTAAGATTTTTAAAAAATAATTTGAATTTTCACTGTGGAAAAACAAACCGAAGCATCCTGGGAGAAAGAGATAGACACGAGAGGTGGAAGTTAAATTAAGAGCACAGAATTTGGTGTGAGAGGCGGTGCCTGTGGCTCAGTGAGTAGGGCGCCAGCCCCATATGCCAAGGGTGGCAGGTTCAAACCCAGCCCCAGCCAAACTGCCACCAAAAAAAAAAGAAAGAAAGAAAGAAAAGAATTTGGTGTGAGAAACAGAAGAGGAAGCAGATATTCTGTGCCAGGTGGAGGTGTAGGATGGTGCCCTACCCATCCTGGTGATGAGGGCGGCCTCCCCAGGAGGAGGTGGCCTTGGGCTTGATTTTGCTTTGCCACAGCAGCAATGTAGATAATTAGTTTTGTACTTGGGGTATTGTTGGTATTCTGTCCAGGAACAGCGCTCATTCTGCAACCTTGCCTCACTTCACTTTTCAATCACTTGAAGATAATTTTAAATGAGTTTAGTCAGTGGTTCTCAGAATTTTGGATTTCTGGATCCAATCAACTTTTTTCAAAAGAAAAACGAGGACACCAGCTCAGGCTTGCTAAAGAGTTTTTCTTCCCGCCACCTTAAGGGAACACATTAAAAACAATAACAACACAATGAACAAAATGTAACATTACACCTGCATCAACAGTCAGCGTTTCTTTATAAGAGCAAGAGTATTTTATTTACTTTAATTTAATTTAATTTTTTTTTTTTTTGGAGACAGAGCATCACTTTGTTGCCCTCTGTAGAGTACTATGTTGTCATCGCTCACAGTAACCTTGAACTCTTGGGCTGAAGGGATACTCTTGCCTCAGCCTCCCGAGTAGCTGGGACTACAGGCACTCACCATCACACCCAGCTATTTTTTTTTTTTATTGTTGCAGTTTTTTTTTTTTTTTTTGTGGCCAGAGCTGAGTTTGAACCTACCACTTCCAGCATATAGGGCCAGCGCCCTACTCCTTTGAGCGACAGGCGCCACCCACACCTAGCCATTTTTATGATGAGTCTCACTCTTGCTCAGGCTGGTCTCTAACTCGTGAACTCAGAAAACCCATCTTCTTTGGCCTCCCAGAGTGCCCCCATGCCCAGCTAACGAAGGTCTTTTAACATGGAACATTGAGGCTTAGTATTAACTGTGCCCCCTTACTCAAATTTCACCAGTACTTGTGCTCATACCTTCTTTTTATTCCAGGATCTCGTCCAGGACCCCTCATTGTACTGAGTTTTTATGTCATCTTGCTTGCCTTCCATTTTTGATGGCTCTTGTTTCTTCCCTGTCATTCCTGTTCTTGACACTGTGGTTTGGCTGCTTTTTTCTCATGATTAGATCGAGTGTGAATTTTTTTTTTTTGGTGGGGGGGGGAGAACATCGTGGAAGTGACGTGTGAGAACTGAGGAGGGTAGAACTTGACATTGCTGCGTCGTGCCCCTGTGACATTGACCTAGATCACTTGGTTCACAGTGATGTTTGCTGAGTTTCTCCAACGTAATATTGCTAATCTTTCCTTTGTAATTTGCAGTTGTCTGAGGGGAGATGCTTTGAAATCGTGTCCACACCCCCTTTCTCCCTAAACACTCCCAGGATCTGACTTTCAACCTGCACCCGTGGGTCTCGCCTGTACCACCTCTTATTATAGTGTCTTTCTAAGGGCAGTTTCGTATTTCCCCGCTCTTTCCACGTTTATCAATTTAGAATTCTTCCAAAGGAAGATCTATCCCTTCTCCTCCATCTATGTATGATTTAATTATTTTATTTCTTAGTATGGATCCATAGGTATTTATTTTATTCTATCTCTTACTGTCTAGTAATCTCATTATTTATTCTGGTGCTCAAGTCATTCCAGCCTGGGCTATGAGGAGCTGCTTTGGGCTGGCTTCCATGAGGGATAGCCATTTTCATCGAATAATTTTTCTCCTCCGGTACATTCCTGCTCGTTCCCAAATTTTTATTTCCTGGTGTCATAGGCTAGTGAACATTGACCGTGGACCGCTGGAGATCTGGCACGCGGAGTGCGCTAGCCTCAGGAATAGGAGGGAGTTCCCGGGGCCATGCATGAGCCACACTAACCTTGACCTTCTCACCTGCAGAAATAACAAGAGAAGAGACACGTCGGGGTAGCGATGGTGACATGAGAAAGAATAAAGGAAAACTGTTTTGGTGCTTGCAGGAAAAGTATCCATTTCTTTTAGGACTGAAAGGGGTCTGAAAGTTTTCCAGGAAGCAGCATCAGCCTGGAAAATAACAGACACAGTGCTGAATGTCCATGCTCCAAGCATCATCTTCCCTAGTCCTCCCAAAATGTTAGCATGGGGAAGATACTATTCATGTTTGAGTTTCACAGATGGCGAAGGTGTGGCTCCAATGTTCTTAGGGGTCGCATGCATCAAGGAAGTAATGGAGTCAGATTGGGATCCCGTTCAAACGGTCACCTGGGACTCTGCCCCATTTAAGACCTCTCATTGCTTCCCCACCATATCCAAGACTTCAGTTTCGGGGCTAGGAGAGAAGGTTTCCTTCCTGCTCTCTGATGACAGCGCCCGTCCCCATCCCCACCACAAAAATGTTTTCAAGCTGTTATTAGGAAAAAAGAAATGTGTTTTTGCGTAGTGGTCACTGTGTGTGTGTGTTTTCACGCAGCTTTGTGATCTGTGGCTTTAAGTATTTTTTTTCCTCTTTTGATTTCAAAATAGTAAGGACCTGCAAATGTCTTTGTTTACCTGGATGAGTTTTATTTCACTCTTTGCTCTTCAGTTAGTTCCAGTTGAATAGTGAGTACATGTGGCTTTACATGTATTCATGTACTGTTGCCATAAAAGTCCTGGTTTTTGACTGTAAGTGTGGGAGCTTGAACCTGTAATGATGTCCTGAGAAGTTGGCACCTGTGAAACCCAGAAGGTAAAATGTTCCCCCTTGACATTGAATACACTTGACCACCACTGTTCGTTTCCTCCTGTCACCCTCCTGTGCTTGCCGTTTCTGAAGCTGTTAGAAATAAGAAATGAGGTTCCGGGAGAGCTCTTCGTGCCACCGTGAGATCCGAGGACCTGGAAACGGAGGTGGGAGAACAGGATGGTGCCCAGGGTCACCTAGGAGTTAGCGGAAAAGCCTGACTGAGAACCCAGGGCCTCCTTTCTGGCATCTTGCTGAGACGATTTCCTAAGGACACCTGTCACTCCCATCGTATCCCACTGACCACGTGGATAAAAGGAGTTCTTCTAAACAGTTTTTCAATAATAAATGCTTACATTTTCTCCTGGCTCCTGGCCAAATCCCCCCTCTCAATCTTCTTTTCAAGGTCGAACATTCCTTTAGAACTCGTGACCTTGCCCTTCTTGGCCTGAGGATGTCGCTCTCCTCCCATGAGCTTCCTTTCTGGGGCCCCTGTCTACAGCAAAGACGATAATTTTATTTTGGGTTTGGATATACTGATTACATTTTAGCTTCTGGTATATTTTCTTACCTGTCATAGCCATTAAATTTATTTTAGTAGTTCCTCTACCCTCCTGATAGCCACTGAAGGGGGAATTAGATACTGTCTGTCAATTGGTTAGTCTCTGAACTAAGACTGTATCTAATTACAAGGCATTGTATCAGTTCTGATTTATTAACCATTTACTGTGCTTGGGAGAAGGCAGCATTTTTAGTAGCACTGTTGGCCTGGATGTTGCTCTCCAGCAGGGCAGGGTGCCCGGAGTATCTGATCTCACGGTTATTACTTTGTGTCATATATAATCTTGTTTTTTCCCTGCAACAAATAAATCTTTGGGACTCCTGAAGGGAAAAAAAAGAAAGAAAGAAAAAAACATTTGTGGTTACAGTATAATAAAAATAAACCGTTTGTCGTGACTGCAACTGACATTTATCAGCCCGTTTGTGGGTGCTCTTTCTCTCTCTCCATAACACAGAACATAATTTGTCACTTTGTAAATACATTCCAGTCTAAATCCCTGCCAGCATCTGTTAGTGTTTGAAGGATTAATGTGCTGCCCTGTGTGTGTCTTCACTTTCAGGGAACGGCGTAGCGTGTATTATGGATCTGGGGAGAGCAGGGGACGGGGCGGTTTTTCTGTGCTTTTTCCTACACATGTCGTCTTCTCTGCCTCTTGCTGGTTTTTTTTCCTCTTTACCCCATTCTGACGAAGTCCTTGGAGTTTCTTCGTTTGCAAGGATTCTCCTGGTCCCAGCCTTTCCTCCCCTCTGTCAGAGTCACAGCATTCGACGTGTACTCTGGGGGACCTGCGTGGTGTACGTTGGGGTCAGTTCCATTTGGGTTCAAGTTCTTCTTCCATCTGATTTATAACCTCAGGGTACTTAATTCCCTTTTCCTCGCTCATAAAATGAAGATGCTAATACCTACTTCTTAAAGGCACTGAGATGAAGGAAGAAATCATTGACCGTGCCATGTGGCCAGCTTAGCACCTGACCAAGAGTAACTTGGTGGGGGAGGGTCCTTAGCACCTGCCCTCATCATCTTTGCCTTGGCTCAGTCCTTGAAGTGGAAGGTGTTAGAGGGGCCTAATTTCATGAGCTCTCTTTCTTTCTTCCTATCTGCCTCTCCTTTCTTCTTCTCTCGCTCTTTCTCTCTTTGTCTTTCCCTCCCTCCTTCCCTCCCTCTCTCCTCCCTCCCCCCTCCCTCCCCTATCTCTCCCTCTCTCCCCACTTCCCCCTCTTCCTCCCTCCCCTCTCTTCCCCCCTCTCTCCCTCTCTCCCCCCCTCCCTCCCCTATCTCTCCCTCTCTTATCTCTCCCTCTCTTCCTCCCTCCCCCACTCCCACCCCCCACACACACACAAACCCCCACAAAAAACACACCCACTAAAAACCGCCCCGCGCGCAACACAGAGTGAGCCCCGGGGGGGAGGGGGGGGG
>CAUYRH010089098.1:0-11029 GCA_963574655.1 Perodicticus potto | reverse complement strand
GAGTAGCTGGAACCACAGGTAACCGCCTCAACGTCCGGCTATTTTTTTGTTGCAGTTCAGCCGGGGCCAGATTTGAACCTACCACCCTCGGTATATGGGGCCAGCGCCCTACCCACTGAACCACAGGCGCTGCAAAGTTTTTTTAATTTTTGTAGAAACAAAGGTCTTGCTTTTTGCTCAGGCTGGTCTTGAACTCCTGAGCTCAAGCGATCCTCCTGCCTTGGCCTCCTAGAGTGCTAGGATTATAGGCATGAGCCCCTACACCCAGCCAATTCTTCTGTTTTTAGTAGAGATGGGGGTCTCACTGTTGTTTAGGCTGGTCTTAACCTCCTCACCCTTATCAAGTGATACTCCCACATTGGCCACCCAGAGTACTAGGATTACAGGGGTGAGTCACCATGCCCAACCTGTTATATTAACATTTTTTAAAAAAACAGACAGGTTTTCACTATGTAGCCTGAGTTGGTCTCAAATTCCTAGCCTAAAACAATCCTCTTGCCTCAGCTTCCAAAGTGTTGGGATTATGGGTGTGAGCCTCTGTGCCCAGCCATATTACCATCATCATCATTATTATTATTTTTAAATAATTATTTAAAACAATTATTAAATTTTTTAAAATAATTATTAATAATAATAAAACAAATTATTATTTTTTTGAGACAGAGTCTCAAGCTGTCATCCTCAGTAAAGTGCTGTGGCATCACAGCTCACAGCAACCTCCAACTCTTGGGCTTAAGCGATTCTCTTGCCTCTGTCTCCCAAGTAGCTGGGACTACAGGTGCCCGCCACAATGCCCGGCTATTTTTTGGTTGCAGTTGTCATTATTGTTTGGCAGGCCTGGGCTGGATTCTAACCTGCCAGCTCCAGTGTATGTGGCTGGTGCCCTAGCCACTTTAGCTACAGGCACCGAGCCCATATTACCATTTTAATGAATGAACATAAAATAACCCAAATGCATGAGTATTCTGTATTTTATGAATCTCTTGCAAATCCAGGAGCTTATTGAACATATTAATATCTTTGCAAAGCCGATCCCTGTACCTAGATTTTGGTGTAGATCTGTGATTATTTCTTTAACATAAATTCCAGGAAGCATTGCTGTGTCAAAGGGCCATAACAATTTAATTTATTTTGGATTTTTTGTGCCGGGCCACTCACCACAAATGCTGCCCACCAGCAGTGTATAAGAGCACCTTTTTCCTCTACTCCCCTATACTACATATCATTGATTTTACTTTGAAAAAAAATCACATTTAATTTGCAGTTCCTTACTTTGAGCTTCATATGTTTATTGGACATTTGTATCTGCTCTTTTGAGAATTTCAGTTTAAGTCCTCTGCCCATTTTTTCTACAGAGGTATTTGTTTTCATATGGTTGAGATTATCCTACAACTTCCATATCAAGAATCTTTGCTTATTTCAAGTGAGCGCATTATTTCATTATTATCTTAAATGTGCATTTCTTTGGTTGTTAATGAGTCTGCATGTTTTCTGGTACTGGCTCGTAATATTAAATATTTTTTCTTTCGTAAAGTCTCAGTTCATCCTGTTTTATCCTTTTCAGCAGGAAGTTTTAAGCTGTGGACAAATGGGCCTGTCTTTAAGGTGGCCAAGTTAAGCTTCGACCTGACCTTGGTGGTGGGCTTTGTCCTCACCATCTGGTTGCACCTGCCATATCTGCCCGGTCTTCAGAAAGTGCCCTCCTTTGGCTTGATTGGGACCATCTTGAGCTTCTGCGAAGGTGCCTTTTAGCTCTGGGACAGGTCCTCAGTTCTTCCCACCCTCACCTTCCTGGGTACTTCTCCCTCTTCTTTGGGGGTAGTGTTGGGCAGGAGAACAGAACTGTACCATTTCCTGGTTGCTGGAGAGGTGGAGGTGGAGGGGTTGACCCCTGTGACCTTCTGGGGCTGCTGCTGTGTGTGGTGATGGGAGCTGTGGTTTATGGCTGTAGCACAGCAGATGAGGAAGAGCCCCCTGTGGGATGCTTAGATAAGAACAAGACCTTTCCGCTTCTTGTCTCCCAGTCACCTTCATTTTCTTCACCCTCTTGTTGTTCCCCATTAACCTCTGGATCTTCGAGTTGGAGGGGAACATATCGATCCCCATTGGCTGGAGTTATTTCATTGGTTGGCTGGTGTTTGTCCTATATGTCACCTGTGGTAAGTGACCTGGAGGCGCTGGGGGACAGAGGGGATGGGGTGGAGGGAAGAGGCTGGCATACCCTGGGATAGGTGTTTAGGGTCTTACCTTCCTTATGGCCTCACCCTACTCATCACTCGCATTCCCACTCTCAACTCTCCTCTCCCCCGCCCCCTATCCTTTCCCAGCGATCCTTTGCCACTTCAACCACAAAAGTTTCTGGAGTCTGATTCTGAGCCATCCCTCTGAGGGTGCCACATCCAGCGGTAGCAATTCCAGCTTAATCCAAGAATCTCCGAGCAATCAGGCTCTCACAGACTCCTCCCTCAACCAGGAGGAAGCCCCGGGTACCGAGCACAAGAGTGCACATCCGTAACCTTCTCTGAACTCCTGGTGGAAGTTCCTGACAGAACTCCCTGGCAACAAGTTCTGTCAGTTCATCTGAATCCCTCTTCTCATCCTTCCCCTCAGCCCTTGGACAGTCTGGCCCTCGTCACTGCAAGAAATGAGAAAAGAGGATCTCAGGCCAGCTTTCCATTCCTCTTCCTTATTTATAGCTTGGGCGACATGGAATAAATTATCTGTCTCTTCTTATTGTGTCTGGCAGTTGTTGAGTCAAGCTGGAGGAGGAGGGAGAGAAACGAGAAAAGAACAAGTTTGTTTTCTAGTTCTTTCTGCCTAGGAGCCTTTTGGCACCCTGCCTCCTTGGTCCCTAAACCTGCCCAACCTCTAACACAGCAACCACCTCCTGAGAGCTGAGCCTCTCTTTGCTCCCTCTGGCCCATCATTTGCAGTTAGTAGGGAGGGGAAGTGAAGCTGATTAGGAGAGAGACGACACTTATGAACTTGTCCTATTCATAGTGAAGGATTCAAAAGCTGAATGGCCCCAGGGGAAGAGGCAGGTTAAATAATGAGAGTTCACTAGGGGTGTGTCTGCACTGCAGGTGGTCATCCCCCTTGTGTGTCCTGGGCAGCAAGCAGTCCCACCCTCAGTGTCCAGCTCAGAGGACTCACAGGATATATTTATACCCTGGATAAACCTCCTTCCACCCTGGGGGCTACAGCTCTCTATCCTAGTCTCCCACACCCTCTACCCTGTAACAGCAGGAGTAACACATGACAAGAAAGGAATATGGCAGGGGTAAGTCCTAAGACCAAAAACAAATTGTACATTTGGGTTATAATCCCAGTTTCTTGAAGACGTGTTGCACCAGCTTGGGCAGGGCTAGCAATGCCCATCTTGGCCAGAGAAGCCAGCCTTCCAGGAGAGTTTCCATGACTGACCATGGTCACATCTATCCTTCCAGATGGAACCATGATACCACCTAGCTACGGGGTGCTGGGACACATTGTGAGAGAATCAGATATGTTAAAAAATACGGTGGCACCTGTGGCTCATCCAGTAGGGCGCCAGCCCCATAAACCAAGGTGGCAGGTTCAAACCTGGCCTTGACTAAACTGCAAACAAAACAAAAAAACCTGTATTAGGTTGAACCATATGATGTGCCACTTCAGCAGTTAAATGTTGGCAATTTGATAAGATGCAGACTAATATATGACTAATTTCCCCCCTCAGTTTTTTTTTTTTTTTTTTTTTTGCAGTTTTTGGCCCAGGGCCAGGGCTCAAACTGCCACCCTCTCATTTTTTTTAAGAGACAGAGTAGTGCTCTGTTTCCTAGGCTGGAGTAGGTAATCACAGCTCACTGTAACCTTAAACTCCCGGGCACAAATGATCTTCCCACCTCAGTGGTGGGATTACAGGTGTAAGCTGCCACAACTAGCTGAGTCTCTTTCGAGATTCTTATTCTTACATCTCTGATCAGTAGTTGTGGAATTTCTTTTCTTTTTTTTTTTTTTTTTGAGACAGAGCCTCAAGCTGTCACCCTGGGTAGAGTGCTGTGGCATCACAGCTCATAGCAACCTCCAATTCCTGGGCTCAAGCGAATCTCCTGCCTCCGCCTCCCAAGTAGCTGGGACTATAGGTGCCCGCCACAACGCCCGGCCATTTTTTGGTTGCAGCCATTATTGTTGTTTGGTGGGCCGGGCTGGATTCGAACCTGCCAGCTCAGGCGTATGTGGCTGGCGCCTTAGCCCGTTGAGCCACAGGTGTCGAGCCAAGTTGTGGAATTTCTAACCTAGTTCCACATGAAGATTCTGAGCAAAGAACCCAACATAGGGGCTTGAAAATTAGGTGGAACAAGACATTCCACAACCTCCATTCTGTACCCCCTTTTGATCCCCACTCTTCATAGCTAACAAGCATTTATTAGAGGACTTATTGGATTAGTCGTCCTGGGGGCGGGGACACCAAAGAAAGGAATGTTATGACTGCTGATGTAAAGGGAGCCACTCTCCCAGTCTATAGACAATTTCCCGCTTTGAAAAAGCAAGTATTAGTTGCTTATTTCTGGATAGCAAATTATCCCAAAATTAATGGCTGAAAATAATAAATATGTATATGTTTTTGAGACAGAGTCTCACTATGTCACCCTGGGTAGAGTGCCATGGCATCACAGCTCAGAGCAACCTCAAACTCTTGGGCTTAAGTGATTCTCTTGTCTTAGTCTCCCAAGTAGCTGGGACTATAGGCACCCGCCACAACGCCTGGCGATTTTTTTGGTTGTTGTTGTTGTAGTTGTCATTGTTATTTAACAGGCCCAGGTCGGGTTCAAACCTGCCTGCCTATGTGTATGTGGCCACCATCTTAACCACCGGGCTACGGGCACTGAGCCAATAATAAATATTTATTATCTCACATGGTAAGTGTAGGTCAGGAGTCCAGAAGCAGCTTAGCTGAATGATTTTTTTTTTAATTAGCAAAAATTGTACATATTTACCATGTACACCATGATGTTTTGAAATATGTATACTTTGTGAAATGGCTAAACTAAGTTAATAAACAAACATATGCATTACCTCACATATTATTTTTTTGTGGTGAGAACACAAAATCTACTCTTTTAGCATTTTTCAAAATATAATACATTGCTATCAATACATTGCTATAGCCGAAAAATAGATCTCTTGAACTCATTCCTCCTAATTGAAATTTTGCATCCTTTGACCAGCATCTCCCCAACCCTCCTCCAAACCCTCCCCCCTCCCCCCGCCAACCACCATTTACTCTCTATTTCTACGAGTTCAACTTTTTTAGATTCCTCATATGAGTGAGATCATGCAGTATTTGTCTGTCTGTGCTTGGCTTCTTTTATATAATATCATGTCCTCCAGGTTCATCCACGTTGATGCAAATGACAGAATTTCCTCCTTTTTAAAAGACTGAATGGCACTCTATTGTGTTTATATACTTCATTTCCTTTATCCATCCCTATATTGATGAACACTTCGGTTGAGTCCAAATCTTGGCTATTGTGAATAAGGCTGTAATAAACATGAGAGTTAAGCTATCTCTTGGATATACGGATTCCATTTCCTTTGGCTGTAGTGAGATTGTTGAATCTGAATGGTTTTTGCTTAGGGTCTCTCATAAGCTTATAGTCAAGATGTTAGCTGGGGCTGCAATCATCCCAAGGCTTGACTGAGGCTGGAGGATTTACTTTGAATATGATTCACTCATGACCATTGGCAGAAATCCTCCATTCTTTGCCTAATGGGCCTCTTCACAGGCTGCTTGAGCATTTAGATCTGTCTAAAAGAGTGCAACAAGGAGGAACCTCTAATGTCCTTTCTGACCTAGCCTTGGAAGAAATACAGTTACCTCTACCATATTCTATTTGTTGAAAGCAAGTCACTAAGTCTATCCCACACTCAAGAAGAGGGGAATAAAACTTCACATCCAGCTCGGAGCCTGTGGCTCAATGGTCTAAGGCGCCAGCCACGTACACCTGAGCTGGCGGGTTTGAATCCAGCCCGGGCCTGCCAAACAACTATGACAGCTGCAACAAAAAAATGGCCGGGCGTTGTGGCGGGCGCCTGCAGTCCCAGTTACTTGGGAGGCGGAGGCAAGAGACTCACTTGAGCCCAGGAATTGGAGGTTGCTGTGAGCTGTGATGTCACGGCACTCTATCCAGGGTGACAGCTTGAGGCTGTCTTAAAAAAAAACTTCATATCCTCAGGACAGAAATATCAAGAATTTGTGGATATATTTTATAACCACTGCAGTCTGCCCTCTGGTCAGAAGTTTTCTTTCTTCCTTTTTATTTATTTATTTGTTTTTAGGCTAGTCAAGGGAAGTAGTGGGAGTCTTTTTTTTTCTTTCTTCTTTTTTTAATTTTTTTTTGGGGGGGTCAAAAGTTATTTACAATCCTTCCATGTACAAAATACTCTCTCCTCTCCCAAAGCCCCCAGAAGTTTCATTCTATTGTAGTATTAATCAGCTCAAAGTTCCGAATCTTACAATTTGTTAAAGGCTGAAATATGTTCTCCACACCAAATTCACATGTAGGAGTCCCAACTCCCAGTAGCTCAAAATGTTACTGTATTTGGTGACTAAGTCTTTAAAGAAGTGATTAAGTGGGTGGTGCCTGTGGCTCAAAGGAGTAGGGCTCCGGCCCCATATGCCGGAGGTGGCGGGTTCAAGCCTAGCCCCGGCCAAAAAAAAAGAAGTGATTAAGTTAAAATGAGATTGTTACAGTGGGGCTTAATCCAGTTTTACTGGTGTTTTTATAAGAATAGGTGATTTGGACACACAGAGAGATACCAGGAACGTATGCATACATGCAAACACAGCAAGAAGGTGGCCATTACAAGCCAAGGAGAGAGGACTCAGAAGAAAGTAAAATTATCTATACCTTGGTCTTGGACTACTGGCCTCCAGAATTGTGAGAAAATAAATTTCTGTTGTTTAAGCCCCACAGTTTGTGGTATTTTGTTACGGCAGCCTGAACAAACTAACAGAGTATAAATTAGGTCCATACAGATGAGACTCTTGGGTTTAACTCCTTAAATACTGCTCCTCTAAATCTGAATACTCGTGAACTAAAGAAACAATTCATCTTCCCCCCACGTGCTCAAAATACAATGGTGGGAGAACCTTTATAGACACTACTGTTTAAAAAGCAGGGGTGCAGGGTGGAGGGGGATGAATGGCACACAGGAATCACTGGTCCATAACAATTCTGAAATCTAGCTGAGAAAATATTTAAAGTTCCTTGATTAGGGCTCAGTCTTATTTCTGCCCTGAAGTGAATCTCCATGCCTCTTGATTTTTCTTTTAATTTTGGGGTTTTATTTTTTGAGATGTAATTTATGTACCATAAAATCCACCATTTTAAAATACACAACTTGGTGGTTTTAGTATATTCAGTATATTCATATTTAGTGAACCATCACCACGTTTCAATTCCAGAACATTTTTATCATTGCCCAAAGAAACCCTGTACCTGATAGCAGTGACTCCCCATTTCTCTCTTCCCCTAGTTTCTGACAACTCTAATACACTTTCTGCTCTATGGATTTTCCTATTCTGAGCATTTCGTTTAAATGGAATCATAAAATATGTGGCCTTTTGTGTGTGGCTTTTTTCACTTAGCATGTTTTCAAGGTTCATCCAAACTGTAGTAATATTCCAATAACAAATATGGATATACCACATTTTGCTTATCCATTTGGGTTGTTTCCACCTTTTGGCTACTATGAATAAACTAAAAACTATAAACATTCATATACAGGCTTTCATATGCATGAAAATATGTTTTCAATTCTCTAGGATATATAACTTAGAGTAGAATTGCTGGGTCAGATGGTAATCTATATTTAACTTCTTCTTTTTTTGCAGTTTTTGGCCAGGGCTGGGTTTGAACACGCCACCTCTGGCATATGGGGCTGGCGCCCTACTCACTGAGCCACAGGCGCCACCCTATATTTAACTTCTTGAAGAACTGTAAATTTGTTTTTCAAAGAAAATGCACCATTTTATACCTCCATCAGTATGTATAAGGATTCCAATATTTCTACATTATCAACAATACTTATTATTATCCATCTCTTTATCCTAGCCATCTTAGTACCTATGAAATGGTATTTCATTGTGGGTTTGTTTTAAATTTCCCTAAAATATCAAGCATCTCATGTGTTTATTGGCCATGACGCTTAGCTCCACATTCTAGGCTTTCGGTTCTACCTTCTGAATCATCCTTCCTGTTCCACAAAAGGCAGCCTGTGTTTTCATTTGTATAGTTTTCTCAGCCTATTTCTTGCTAATAGAATCCTGGGGTCCAAAGACCTCTTTTGTTTTTGCACTGTCTCTATCATTTTTAGAGGTGGTAGTGTCTCTGGCAATATCATTCTGTTAAACCCACTGTGGGTCACCTATGAACCTTTTTGAGGTTCAACCTATTAGCCCAAAATGGCTTGCAGCCTTGATCCCTAATCAAAGTTAGTGATCTGAGAGCAGCTTAGCTCTCAGGTTGGTTCTGGCTCAGCATCTGTCATGAGGTTGCAATTGCAGTATTGGCTAAAGCTGCACTCATCCAAAAGCTTGATTGGGGCTGGAGAATCCCGCTCTGGGATGACTCACCCATATGCCTATTTTTTGCAGGCCTAAATTTCTAGCCATGTTGACCGTAGGACTACTTGAGTGACCTCATGACATGGCAGCTGGCATTCCCAAGAGCAAGCAATCTAAGAGAAAGACCAAGGAGGAAGCTGCAACATCTTCTATAATTTAATCTCAAAAGTCATACATCATCACTTTCTCCATTGTCTGTTTGTTAGAAGTGAGTTACTAAGTCCAGCCCACACTCAAGAAATGGAGAATTAAGGCCAACCTCTTGAATCAACCTCTTTAATTCAAATGTTAAATAATTTGTGGACATATTTTATTCCATTACCCTTAGGCTCAAAAAAAATAGTTTACAAGAGGATGGTATAATTAGAAATGGTAACTGAAATTTCATTTTATTTTGGGAAACATCAGGGAATAGCAGGAATGTGGCATTCTGGAAAACTTTGCCTCCTGTAACAAGAGTAGGTGCAACTCAGCTCCATGTATTACTGCTGTAATAGACATTTTTCATTTGAGGCTGCTCAGCATTCATATATACTTTTCCTATTTGGAGAGAATTTCAACATTCATGGGAGGTGGGGAGTTGCTTCCAACTAAAGCAGCTGCAGGAAGGGAAGACATGCACCTGCCTGCTCTCAGGTAGCTAGAGCCCAGACACATGACTAAGCTCGGTATCCAGCAACTTTATATCCCTTTTCTTAGGTTCAAAGAATCAAGGGAGTATTGGAATCATTCTAGCAGATGAAGCATCCTATATCCTATAGCAGAGTTGACAGGGCCATGGTCTAAGGTCCAGCACAGGATTACTCTGCTCTTAGAAAACTCTCATGTGGTATTGCTATTGCTGTAGTAGTTCTGACTACTCAGTCTCACTTGGTTCTTAATCCTTCTTCAAACCTGTTCTTCAGTCTTCCATAAATTATTTCATAGTCTTATTTTTCTACTTGAATTAACCAAGGTTGATTTTTGCTGTACCCAACCAAAAACCTTTACTAGATTTTGTTGTTTATTAAATCATAGCTATGTACATTAATGCAATCATAGAGTACAATGTGCTGGTTTTATATACAATTTGAAATGTTTTCATCAAACTGGTTAACATAGCCTTCATGGCATTTTCTTAGTTATTGTGTTAACACATTTATATTCTACACCTAGTAAATTTCACATGTACCCTTATAAGATGCACCCAATTCATAATTGCTAAGTCACGGAAGAAGCCCAAGGGCCCATCGACCCATGAATGGATCAATAAATTGTGGTATATGTACACCATGGAATATTATGCAGTCTTAAAGATGGAGACTTTACCTCGTTCATGTTTACATGGATGGAGCTGCAACATATTCTTCTTACCAAAGTATCTCAAGAATGGAAGAAAAAGTATCCAATGTACTCAGTCTTACTATGAAACCAATTTATAGCTTTCTTTTTTTTTTTTTTTTTGAGACAGAGCCTGAAGCTGTCACCCTGGAGAGAGTGCTGTGGCATCACAGCTCACAGCAACCTCCAATTCCTGGGCTCAAGCAAGTCTCTTGCCTCTGCCTCCCAAGTAGCTGGGACTACAGGCGCCCGCCACAACGCCCGACTATTTTTTGGTTGCAGCCGTCATTGTTGTTTGGTGGGCCTGGGCTGGATTCGAACCCGCCAGCTCAGGTATACGTGTCTGGCGCCTTAGCCTGTTGAGCCACAGGTGCCGAGCCAACTTACAGCTTTCTTATGAAAGATATAACTCAATTTTTGTTTTTTTTTTTTTTTTTTTTGAGACAAGGTCTTCCTCTATTGCCTATGCTAGAGTGCACGGGCATCCTCAGAGCTCATGGAAACCTCAAACTCCTAGGTTCAAGTGAGCCTTCTGAGTAGCTGGGACTACAGGTGCACACCACCATGTCCAGCCAATTTTTGTGTCTTTTGTGGAGACAAGGTCCTGCTATTAACTAGAGGTCCAGGCTCTTAACTAGAATATTTGCCAGAGCTTCTGATTTTTCAAGAGAAGCCTCCAAAACAGATATTTATATAAATTCTTATTTTAAAAATTGTAATTGAGGCTCGGTGCCTGTGGCTCAAGAGGCTAAGGTGCCAGCCACGTACACCTGAGCTGGTGGGTTCAAATCCAGCCCGGGCCCGCCAAACAACAATGACGGCTGCAACCAAAAAATGGCTGGGGACTTCCTCTCGAGTTTAGCTTTGGGTCTGCATGGACCCAGGCGAGTGCAACATGCGTATAGAAGTGTTATTTCTGTTCAGGGCCAATTTACCCTGGCCACGGCATGATGTTCGTCCGCAACGATTGCAAGGTGTTCAGATTTTGTAAATCCAAATGTCATAAAAACTTTAAAAAGAAGCGCAATCCTCGCAAGGTCAGGTGGACTAAAGCATTCCGGAAAGCAGCTGGTAAAGAGCTTACAGTGGATAATTCATTTG
>CAUYRH010089092.1:0-15624 GCA_963574655.1 Perodicticus potto | reverse complement strand
GGGGTCTTGGGGCCTTGGTGTGTGCCACACCTTTTGGGGGCAAAACACGATTGTAAGAGGGACTTTACCCAACAAATGCAACCAGTGTAACATGGTTTCTTGTACCCTCAATGAATCCCCAACAATAAAAAAAAAAAAAATGGAACATTGGAACCCTACTTCTAATTTAGCTATATTTTGGAATGTAAAATCAGAGATATAAGTGCAAAAAATAAAATCATACAATATGAGAGGAAAATTTATAATCTTGAGGTGAGGGAGTGTATCAGTCAGCTGCTATAACAAAATATCTGTGACTTAAACAATAGATGTTTATTTCTTGGTTCTGGCAGTTGGAAGTCCAAGGTGAAGGTGCCAACAGAGGAGATTCCTCCTGAGACCTCTCTGTGTCCCCACGGCATTTCCACATCCCTAGTGGCTCTTTCTTGTTTTATAAGGACACCAGTCATAATACATTACGGTCCCACCCTATGATCTCATGTAACTTAAATTACTTTTGTAAAGGCCCTATCTCCAAATATAGCCAGATTGGAGTTAGGCCTTCAACATGTGAATTTTGGGGAATATTATTTAGTCCATGATAGCAAATATTTTCTAAATTTTACCTTAAAGGTATAGTAGTCATTGGTTTCACTAGACATCAAAGGATTTCAAATAAAATAATAAAAATGTCATTTTTTTATTGATTTGATTGGGGTGTCCAACTTTTTGGCTTCTCTGCTCCACATTAAATGCATAACGAAAGCTCATAAGCAAAAAAAGAAGTTTGTGTATAATTATTGTGATATCTGACACCACAGAAAAGCAAAAAAGTTCTCATATAATCCACATTCACCCTGCAGGCCAGAGGTTGGTCCCCCCTGACAGCACTGAAGGGTGTGGAGACAAGTACAGTACACGTATTCTCCACACTGCTGGTGTGAGAGTACGTGGATGTAAATACTTCACAGGGCAATCTGACTAGTTGTAACACATTAGAAGAATGTGTGTGCATCTCTATTTCTTACATTTTACCATAAGAAATAGTTTAGCGGTTAGTAAAAATGAAGGTATGAGAATGTAAGATTGTTTCAGATAATGAGAGCTTATTTGACCTTAGTAAAAAGGGAATTGAAATAGCCAATTAAGATACCATTTATGCAGTGGAATGCTCTTTAGTCATTAAGATGTACATAGTAGCTAGGTGAGGTGGCTTATGCCTATAATCCTAGCACTCTAGGAGGCCGAGGTGGGTGTCTTGCCTGAGCTCACAGGTTAGAGACCAGCCTGAGCCAGAGCAAGACCTTGTCTCTAAAAAAAATAGCTAGGCGTTATGGCGGACACCTGTACTCCCAACCACTTGGGAGGCTGAGGCAAGACAATGGTTTGAGCCCAAGAGTTTGAGGATGCTGTGAGCTGTGACATCATAGCACTCTACTGAGGTCGTCAGCAAAGTGAGAGTCTGTCTCAAAAAAAAAAAATACATAGTAGATCAGCTTTCTGGGTAATGACATAGAATTTCTAAAAAGTAAGTTCCAGTATGTTTCCATTTGTGTAGAAAGTGTACATAGAAGTATATATGTTAAAAAATGACTGTATGTGAACGAAATTATTTAGAATGAGCTTATAGTATTTTACTAATCAGAAAAGCATGCTATTTTCATTTAAAAAAATTACCATTTGCAGAAATAAAAAGCATATTCTATATGTAGTAAAGCAGATTAAAAAAAAACAGAAAATGAAAGTAGATAAAATACTCTTGATGAAGAAGCTCAGAAATTAAGGGAAAAAATCTTATAATGGCTATGTGCTTACAAATTTGGGAAACATAGACTTACTGCTTTCCTGTGAAAGTTTTATAAGGTCTGGAGATAGAATATTGTAACTTGATGATAAAGAATTTGAGAAACACATTTGGATAGCGGAAGAGAGGTACGTTGCCACTAACCAAGAGTTTATTCCCAAAGTTTATCTCTTAAAGTGGAAGTCTATCCCTAACGTAGAAGTGTGTGCCAGATTTTCAAAATCCCTAACCTAGCTGTTGAGATTAAAGAAAGTTTTAAGTAATATTTTCATAATACATGATGTATTGTTGGCTTACTACATGAAATGTTGCTTTTGAGTTGCTTACTTTTTTGTAAGTGGACATTTAATTTTTTAATGGAAATCTTTTATTTTTTATTTTTTTGTAGAGACAGAGTCTCACTATATCACCCTCAGTAGAGTGCCATGTCGTCACACTGCTCACAGCAACTTCCAACTCCTGGGCTTAGGCAATTCTCTTGCCTCAGCCTCCCGAGTAGCTGGGACTACAGGAGCCCACCACAACGCCCGGCTATTTTTCTGTTTTGCAGTTCAGTGGAGGCCGGGTTTGAACCCGCCACCTTCGATATATGGGGCCAGCGCCCTACTCGATGAGCCACAGGCACTGCCCCTTTAATGGAAAAGAATTAAGTATGTCTATGCTACTTAGAGAAATTTCTTTGTTGACAATCTGTATTATAATAATATGACATATTTTGTCAATTTTATTTTTTATTGTTTTTCTCTTTATTCACTAACAAGTAAAAAGCATATTTTAAAATGTGTAAAGCTCACTTTTCATGGACTCAGTCAATACTCAGTCTACTGTGTTGACCCCACAACATATTCACAATGCTAAAAATTCCATGCTGACATTTCAAATGGGAGTGAAACCAGCACACTGAACTGCTTTCAACAAGCCTAGTGCTAAATGATGAAAAAGAAAATTTTATTTCGCATGAGTCCATTTACATGCCAACATGTATAACTTTTGCATTTAAGGTTGAAAATAGTACTACTAAGAAAGGAATGATTATTGGGTTTTGATTATGTATCTTCCTCTCTACCATCCCACCTTTTTGTTTTCCTTTACAGTAAAAGGTATGTGCAGATACATAGCCACATCCTCTCTTCTGTTGGAGGAGTGTTTAGCAGTAAGGGTTCAGTGAGAAAGTGCTGGGAGCTTTGTAAGAGAGGAAATGAAGTACAAATAGAGGACTTGGAGGGAGGGCTTCCAACCCTGGAATCCAGAATGAAAAATGGAAACCAACAAATAAACAAGAAATTTTACATGTGAAAATTGGAAAGGAAAAGGAAACTTTAGTATTTGAAAATTTTCTAGATGTTTTGGGTGTATAAATAGTCAATAAATGGGCAGAAGAGTTAGATTCCTCCTTCTCTTTCTTAGGCTGTATATTAGTGCTTAAACAAACATTATTCCCAGTGAACTTGTCACAACAAACATGCATTGAAATAACTAATAAAGGGTGACAAAACAAAATTCACAATATATGAAAACAAACATATGGAAATATAGTTTTCAAAGAAAAATGCTTAGAAGCTATCAGCAAAATTGAATGGCACTTATAGATCAGTTTGGAACATTCATGAACAGAAAAATTAGTCTTTAATCTTAAGTTTCAGGAGACCATAGTGTCTGAATCCATTTATAAATTGCTTTGTAATAGGTAGCTTGAAAAGATTTTTCCACTGAATGCTCTTTTGTTATGTGCTAAGAATATCAGCAACTTTAGACATTTATGATTAGTTTTTCTGACTTTTATTGTACTCATTTAACGTACCTAACTTGATGTTTAGGATTCATGCTTGCCCTTTAAAAGTATTCTCAAGTCAATATAAATAGCCACTGCTTTTAGATTGTTAAAAAAAAATTACGATTTCATTTTTTGAGATAACTGATGACATTTCTTTGTAAATAAAAAGGTAAAATCTAACCTTTAAATAAGGAAAGTTTTAAAACTTGAGATTGTCACAAAATTGAAAGGTTAGGTGGAAATAACTATGATTAGGTATAAGAAGTACATTTTTAAGTACTGATGAAAAAATCCCAAATGAAATATTTTAAAATTTAAAATTATTCTTGAGTGTCACTGGGTTAAACAGAATTCAATGTCATGAGGCAACAGCTACTTCACTGATCATTTGGGAACATAACTTTATATCTTTGGTTCTCACTTTGTATTTGTATATTAATTTATATAATTCAAATCCTTCTCATATATTTGTCTTATTTTACCCTTATATCATGCTAAGTTGAAATATTTTCTTCATTTTTTTAGGTGTGGAAACTGAGAATTATCCTTTCTTTCTTTTTTTTTTTATTGTTGGGGAATCGTTGAGGGTACAAAGAACCAGGTTACATTGCTTGTACTTGTTAGGTAAAGTCCTTCTTATAATCGTGTTCCACTCCCAAGAGGTGTGTCACACAGCGTTACCTCCCTTCCCTCCCTCCTTCCCTCTTTCCACTTCCCCATTCCTCCACTCTGGAGTTATTTTTTGTCTATCATTGTAGATTAACTAGACTCCAAAGATTTAGAACAATGATCATGGAGCATGAGCATTGTAAAGAGAGCAGTGTATTTGGGATGCTCTGGGAGTAAGTAGGAGAGAAAAAAACAACACACAATTCAAAATTGGGTCGAGAAAGCCATGTCAGAGAAGATGAGGGCCGAGTTGTGCATCATGAATGGACATTAGGAAGGTGAAGATGGACAGTAAATGATTAGACAGTTTTTGCAGAGCAGGCTGGGCACAGGCACCAAAGACAGACTTATCCTATTCTGGGAACAACTGCAGAGGCCCACGTAGGATTAGGATAGGAAAGGGCAAAGGAAATGGCTAGGGATGAAGAATGAGTGCTCTGTTAAACAGACTTCACACTGAAAGGTATGGAAAACACATCACATTTGATTATTTGAAGAAAACTCTACTAGAATGGCTTGGAGAGGGGGCAAGATTGTAGATAGTTGAGTCTTTAAGGGATGCTATTGTAAGAAACCACATACAAAATGGTAAAGGTCCAAAGTTAGGTAGCAGCCTTGGAAGTAGAAAGAGACTGTGTTGGATTTATTATTCAAGAGGTTAAGATTTGGGAATATATTAGTATAATTCACAAAATGAATAAATCAAAATAAAAATGACCTAGGAACACCTAGATTAGATGTCCAGAGTCATTTGGTAAAATTCAACACACTAATGTGATTTTGGAAAGAATGGCCGTATAAGAAGAGCCAAAAATATTTTGTAAGATGGGAAAGTGGAAAGTTTGTATTGTGTTAAAGTGGCATGTAACTGTCATAATAAAATTATGCAATTCTGGTACAAAAAGAGTCACCACAACAGGACAGACCTCCAAAACAACAACAATAAACTTTTGTATGTCCAAAAGCATCATAGGCAAAATTAAATAAAAAAGACAAACAACATGTAAAAAAGATAATAGGTTTACTCATAATTTTAATAAAAATCTTCTTTTGAAGTTACATAAAAATGGATATCAGTGACAAACATATAAACAAATATAAAGAAGTGGGTAATAAGCATATGCTTATTGAAAAAGGCTTAAATTTATTCTTACATAAAATAAAAATTAAAACAAGAATATTCCACTTTTACACATTGAATTTCAGGATAGTTAAAAAAATGACATCACTCATGAGTGAGCATGTGTGGAAATGGCCACTTTATATATTTCTCAGGAGAGCAAACACCTAACAAAAAAGCTTTCTGGAGAGCAATTGTGGCATTCTAAGCTTTCAAAGTACGTTCTAACTAAGCAATTCCAGATCTAGGAATTAATCCTAGGAAACATACACTTGTTAAGAAATTTAGTGCCTTTGTCTGTGTCTCCAAAAACAGACCCTGAAACAAAGCCTCATGGGTGAGTCCTTTACTAAAGTGTCTTTCTAGGGAGAAAGAGTTAGGGCAAGAGAGCAAAGAGAGGAGGGAGAAGAGTCAGAGAAGAATGCATTGTCCGTTCTGTCACCGTTAGGGACAAGGGGTTACTTGTTACTGCAGGATCATCTGGGAAGCCAGAGGAAATACATCTCAATCTCTCCATCTGAAGGAGAAAGGGGTACATTTATGCAACGGCGCTCATTGCTCATTGGGCAAAAGTTACCACATTTCCAGATCACACGGGGATACAGTATCTCAAGTCTCTGCCTGAAGGTCATTCTAAGTCTGACCAGAGGTACTATTCATGTCTGAAGTTGCTCACTGCTCTTGAAGTGTCTGAAATACAAGGCTGAGAGGACGTGAAGTGGTACATAGGAGAATTACAATAAAATCCACTCTTTGCAATAAGATCTACTCAAGTGCTTCCTTTTATGTGTCTCCCTTACCGTATAATGGGGCCTTCATTTTCTGTGAGAACAAGTTACCTTTATTCTTCCTCGGATGTGAAACAAGGCAAATGTGCCAAAGACTCCCCCAAGGTGGAGCACAGCCACAGTCTCTACTTAATGTAGGTAGATGAGTGAAAAATAAGCAAAAGCAAAGCAAAACAAAAATCCCCTACAATCTCAAAGAATACAGCTGGTCCTAAGACTGTAACTACAAATCATCACTTCCTTCCTTCAACATCAATTCAAGACTTCCCTCACCATTGGCTGGCTGACACTTGGTCCCCAGAATGGAGGGGATCTTAGGTAATTGTCCTGCCCCCAAGCTGGCTGGCTATGTCCTCAAGAAATGATGGCATATCAAGCAATGATCTCTGCTGATGGCAAGTTGTTCATTCAGCAATGGCAGGAGTTAGGTCAACATTGGTAAGAAGGATGCCATGTTGTTGAGATCATGTGTGGCCTCCACCACTTCTACAATAGCCACTGCATTTTTGCACCAGTATCACTAAGAAGAGAGAGTCTAGTTGATATTGCAGGAAGAGTCGTACTGTTCTTTGTGGTAGGTACACTCTGTGTGCACAGATGTTAGACATGAGTCCTGTGCTTCATGACCACTGTGATCAGTCCAATCATATGCCTCTTTCACAGATTTCTGTCATCAGTTTTATGACTCTGTTCATTTAAACTTTTATTTATTTAGTTATTTGAGATAGAGCCTCAATAGAGTGCCATGGTGTTGCAGCTTATAGCAACTGACACTGTTCATTTTTAGATCACTGAAAAATCAGCCCGGACATTTACCACTGCCCAGGGCTCTAGGTATGTCCTTATCCCAGACTTCTTTTCCTTACATATGAATCAAATATGAGATATATTGTCCATAGCATTCTTGTTGGGAGAATTTCACTTTACCATTGTCTTTGGGTCATTCCTAAGCCAGCCATATAATATTAGGATAACATAGCACCAGTCTGTTTTTATTAACACTAAAATATCACACTGACATGTTTGTGAATTAGGACCAATTACTCCCCTCCTCCATTAGTTGGTCTACAGAGAAGACCCTCCTTTGCCTTGAAGGTATGTTTGAAATAATGTTATAAAAGTAGTATTGGTGCCAGAGAGAGGCTAACAAGTGGTGACAGGGCCACATGTTATTTAGAGAGGACATCCCACCCTGCCCAGATCAACTGTTCTCTATGAACTTTACAGATGTGACAGGCCCCTGGATTTTATTATCTGACCTTTTACAATCGTGATTCATACTAAGGAATCCAGGACACTCGCTACTTGCTGTTCACTTGGACCAATTAATGTAATGTCATCTATATAGTAAAGCAACCAATGGCCCAACCTCAGAAATCTTGTGATGTCAATTCTACTGTATTCTACTCCAAGAAATGGTCACAAGCTTGCTCAGATCCAATGCAAAAGGAATTAGACTCAACTTCTTGATGGAAGTGGTAAGTTTCTAGAATAATATGTGGGGGAAGAGATGATGCTTCAATCATCTTCAGAAAATAGAATTGTCACATGCATTCTCTAGTCTCACACAGTCTCACAAATCCCACCTCCATGAACCTTTTGAATACTTTCCTAATACCCCTCCAAAGAAGTTCTGACATCTACACTTATCTCATTTGTTAGGTAAAGTTTCAAGGATCCATCCAAAGAGAGTATTAGGACTATCTCCACTGACAGGATGTTGAGTCCTGAATTAGAGTTGAATACTCTACAGCAAAAAATTCTCCCCCATTCAGATTTTTACTCCAACATCTTCATTATCTTCATCAACAAGCCATCCCTACATTTCTCCTAAATCCTGCTCATAACTATTCTCCAGGTCTCCCAATTTCTTTATGCTATTTCTTCTAAGAACAGAGCCTGTACATATTAGCCACTCAGAGATTTGACCCTGATTGTCACCCGGCAGGCAATGAGGTTTTCAAGGGTAAGTCTTGCATCATCTTGCAAGGCAACAGCCTCAGATAAGGTCATCGCATGTTCTCCATGCAAGGGAGATCTCGTCTCTTCTGGCAAATAGGCTGCTTCAGCAAAATAGAGGGTTCAGGACAATGTCTGTGTTTATGATTCTCAGGTTCGTCCCCTCACACGTGCTCCTTTCAGATCTCAAGTCCAGCCCTGTACCTATATGGGAACTAACCCTGATCTGCAAGATCCCTCACGATGCTGCCTTGTAATCTCAGCTCTGCCATTCTTATAACTGCATCCTGAACCCATTTTTCAGATAAGTCTGCCCTGTGGCTGGAAGAGATGAGATTCTCCTTCAGAGTGGCCATAGAGGCCCACTGGGTTTCAAAGTACCAGCCTGTCAATTGGCTCTTCTGAGACTTCTTTTTCTTTTTTTCAAGGCTTCCAACACAGCTAACAAAAACTAGCCTATACTCAAATCCTCACAATTATAATAACTATAATTATAATTGCTTACCACACCCCATACCATTCACATACTCACCTTTTACCTAAACCTCATCTTAATTTACCAAAGAAGAAAGCCTTACTAATTGGGACACTGTCTTATAACAGGAGTTCTTACCACAGTAGGGGGTGGGAAGAGTCCTTGTTTATGTCTGACTATTAAGTAATCCAATGCCAAAATCCACTTCTGAGCGTCTTCTTTCCAAGGTCTTTCCTAGCATCATCTTTCATCATATGTTTCCCAGGGGACAGAAACCCAGACAAAGGCTTTATGTATATGTGCTTTATTTGAAGAAGTAGAAGTAAGGGACAAGGGCAGCAAAGCAGAGAAAGAGAGAAACCATTGTGAATAGCTGGCTGCTAATTCCTGTGGGACTATCTGAGGAACCATAGGAAATGTGTATCACTAGTTTTTATTCTCACTGGTCAAAATTTCACTCCATGGCAAGTGGTTCCCTGGAATCTAATGTCTTAGAATCAATGAAGAATTCCTGGGATGGGAGGTGAGAGGTTCATCCCAGATTCCTGAGCCAGGAAGGGGAAGCTGGCCACAGAAGTGTGTGAAATAAAGGTAGGTAAGACTGATGCCATTTATAAGAGTGCTTAAGCGGTGTCTAATTATTATAGTCATAAGAACACTCATCAGGCAATAGGTTCTACAGTCCTCAGCATGTCAGCAAATGAGTATCTACAAGTGTGGTTATGGCAAAATCAATAAGAAGCAAATTGTGTTGACAGGTGACAGTTTGATTGCTTGATCTCTTGGGAAATGTGGCATCATCTGCATGGAGGATCTGATTCATGTTAATAAACAAATGAGATAATTGTAGATGTCAGAACTTCTTTAGAGAGGTACTAGGAAAGTAGTCAAAAGGTTCATGGAAGTGGAAATACACTGTTGGAAAACGCTTCAATGAAGCAAATAACTTTCCATAGCCCTTCAAGTTACCGTCTCTATGGGGTGGAATGAAGAAAAAGACAACACACTTTGCAGAAGGTAGAAATGTAACAGGGAAGACCAGATCAACAGTTTTATTAGAAGAATGAACCAAGGTATCTGCCCTGATTATTTTTGTAATCTGGTCAGTTAATAAACAGTGATTGCTTTCAAATTGAAAAAAAAAATAAGAAAAGAACATGCATCCTATCATTAATAAAAACAATGTAAATTTTCATTAATTCAGAATTTTTAAAATAAATTATAATATATTTGTTCCATGAAACATTGTGAATCCTTAATAACAACAACAAAAAAAATAAAGGATATATAATTATATAAAAAATCCACAGCAAATTATTTTAAATTGGAAAATCTGGTGAAATTGATAATGTGTGACTTGATTGTATAAATTCAATTTTTCCTGTAAATCAATAATTTTCTAATTGTTGGGAATGATTAAACTTTTATGTACCTTTTTTGTGTTTTCTCTTTCCCTATATATCTTGCTATAACCTCCTGAGGTTCTATTCAGGCCAAAGAAAATCTTACTTTCTCTCTAGAAATTATTTCTAACTTTTTACCAATAGAGAGCTCCCATTAGAACACTGACTCTTCTTTTTTCTTTTCCCTCTCCTCTTCCTCAATTTCTCCATTTCCCTCCTTCTCCTCTTTCTACCTAAGTATTGCATTAGCAGAATAGAAGGTGATGCATTGATGTTTCTTAAACCTCCATTTCTGAAACTTCTTGTTAAGTACTTTACCATTATAACTGACTTTATGGAGTCCATAGTGTCCTAGACTTGAATACGATGGATTTTGAGGGACTCTAATTCAAACTTTTACTTCAAAGATGTCCCAGATAAAGAATTTCTGAGAAACAATGGTTCGTTCTACTTTATTTAACTTATTGATCTATAGACATAGAAAGTTTACTATACCAGAATGAGCCTTTCAAATAGTATGTTTACTTCTTAGAGAGAGAATAATCATGAGGAAAAAGTAATTTAAACTCTAAGGTATAATAATAGCAAATGCTCAGATTGTTCTTTCAATGTGCAGGCATAGTTCTGAGCACTTTCTAATTGTAAGCCCATTTATTCCACAGGCTAACCCTAAAACGTAGGTGCTATTAGTATCATTATTCTACATATGGAGAAACTGAGGCACAGAGAGTTTAAAGTAACTTGCCTAATGTCACACAATTAGCACGTGGCAGAAATGGGGTTCGAAATCTAGCCATCTGGCTCTGGAGCCTGCCCTCTTAAACATTACATAAAGAAAATAATTTCCAGAGCTTCCACTTTTCTTTCTTTCTTTTTTTTCTCATTTGCCATTGCTCCTTTCTTTTTCATAAGGTTTCTATGATCTCTAGGCCAAATGAGATTCCAAAAATAACAGTTTTAATTTCCAAATCGAGGGCATGATTTCTAAATGGACCAAGTTATTTTTGTGAACTCTACATAAAATTCAGGAACAGAACTTTAGGAAGGAACTTCCAGATGGCAGTAAATCTTCACAGTTCAGTAATTAAGCCTTTTGAGAATGTTACTCTGTGATGGAGCCACTGCCTGATTAACTGTACAATATCAATTATATCAAACGGCACTACTTTAATTCTGTCAAAATTTAGAGAACTCTGACATGCTGACACGAGACTCTGTGAAGTGTGATAATGAGCTGCCAAGTGTCATAAAGTGCCACCGGGGGGAACCACCCTTGCTTTCAGACTAAAAATGTGGGTTTTTTTGCTTTATTCTTATTAAGGTATGCGTTATTAAACACCATGAACATCCAGATAAACACACTTGTCCTGTTTGAAATGGATAACCTAATCTTTTTTTAGTTTTTATGAATGAAGTTCAAGTGCTATAAGTTAAATTTACAGAAGAAAAATAAATGTAACATTTATTTTTGGTGGAGAAAGATCGTATGTCTAGAAAATTAGCCCCTTATCCGTTTTGTCCCCTCATGCCTGTGAAGCATGGTTCTTAAAAGTTAACTATAACTTTCCAAAAGTTAAAAGTTTGACTTGCCTAATTTTACAGTGATAGACACTTGTCTGGTCATTAAGGACAAATCCAGGCTGTTTAAATGGCAAAACTCGAATTATTAAGTGACAGGATCTTTCAACAAAGTTTGGCTTTCTTGAAAAGAAAAGCTTGTCCTTCTAATAAAAAGTAGAAGAGACTTTGTTATAAATACCTATCACTGAAGGTAAGAATTTAGTGTTCCATTAATGAAGTAATAAGTGTAGCTAAAAAGTATAGGCCACTGTGTTTTGACTTTTTCTATCATTACTTTAATGCAACATTTAAATGTTTTAATTTTCTCTTGTGTCCTAAAGGAGACAAAAGAAATCTACATTATGACTTAGAGAGATGTCTGAGTGAGGTTAATGAGCTTCCTACCCTGGAGAATTCCTTCCCTTTCATATGTTCAGCAACCATGTCTTTTTGAATGATGACCGTGTGTGTCCTCTTTGCCTTCTTTTTCTTACCTTTGTTCATGCATTTCCAGCTAAGCTCTGGATATTTCCACTTGGAAATCTCAGTGCCACCTGAAAGTCAAATATCTAAAACCCAATCAACTAGTTCCCATCTTCCTCAAATAGTCATCTCTCTCCTTTGCCGCAGGTCAGGAGAGTCATCATTTTCCGAATCACTCAAATGTGAAACCACAGAGTTTTCTTTATTTCTTCTTTGGCTCACTCTCAACATTCTATGGACTTAGAACCTAGTCACTGAAACTTTTGAACTCAAGAGAGCACAAATTTTTTTTTTTTAATTTTTTTTCTTTTTGTTTTGTTTTGTTCCCGAATTACTGCTTTCAACCAATGTTCAAACTTGCCATCCCTTTATGACATTTGGAGAAGATTCCACTCTCCCAGAGCTTTCTGCATCAACACTGGTCAGATTTTCCTTTTTCCCAGACGCTCAGCTCTTGTTCTCATCTCCTATGGCTAATCTGATGTTGTTCCCATCACCTGGCAGGTGGTCTTCTTATGTACCAGTAAGATAGTTGAAACCTGGCTACCATCTATTTGCATTTCTTAACTCACAAGAAATTTAGGCATTCCTGCCATGGCAAATGGTAGAAAAGCTGACATATTGCCTTACCGTCTTTAACCTGTTATTATTTTCCAGTTATATTTTTCTTGGCTCTGGTAAGCTCAAGGGAAAGCAACACACCCACTGGCTACACCGGATGAAATGTCACTTTCTACTTCTGACAGGTACTCCAAATTTTATGAGAGATTTTTCGTGGAGTCCTCTCTTACTGGTTTTTCGGAAGGCAAGCACCCCTCTCATCCCATTGTCTTCTTCCATCTATGTTGGGGGGTTGCGAATGAAAATCACAGTACTTCACTCCTCCTGAATTTTCTGTTTATACAGTCATTGAGGCAGGGTGCAGCTGGGGTGGACAGGGGGAAGGAGAGGTTTGCTGGATGAGCTACCTCTTATCTCTAAAATGATTGTCTAGTGCCTATGATTTACTCATTTATTTGCTATAATATGTAGAGTGAGGATACTTAAGGCTTTTTCCCCCTGAACTTTGGGTCTTAGTTAGATATCTGGATCAACAGATAATCTTGAGATTTCCTTTGAAATATTTTTCACATTCATAGTAGGGTCAAGAATGTCACCTAAAAAGCTATCACTGGGCTTCTGTGTGTGTGTATGTGCACGTGTGTATGTGTTTGGGTTACGGGGGCACTGTCTTATTTAAGAAAGCCTTCAGGTATCTTGAAGTAGAATATGAGGTGTGAATAGTCTACTGGCTAGCCAGCATTGGTTTTGTTTTCTATGATATCTTTGGGTCTCCTTGGCTTTGGCACTTCAAAATCCCATCATGTTTTTTGAAAACAGGAAGTACACATTTTTTCACAATTTTCGACAGAGCTATTCAAAGATGTTACTGGCTTCCTCTCTCGCATTTCTCAATGTCTTAAAGAAAGGAGTATGCTCTGGGCCCTCCTACAAAACCGGGTGGGAAGGTGAGTGTGTATGACACGTGATATACACACTTCAACCTTCCTAACTTCCTAAGTGCTTCAGTTATTTCCCCTACATTATGCAAGGGAGGTTCTAGAATTTCACTCTCATTAACCATAATTCATCACTCAATCCAGGTTTCAGTTATGCAAAAAAAACTTTTAGATTCAGGTGTTGGGACTTACATACTACACACAGAATTTCTGACACATATATCTTATTGATAATTTTTTTTAATTTTTTAATTTTTTTATTTTTATTAAATCAAAATTGTGTGCATTAGTGCAATCATGGGGCACAATGTGCTGACTTCATAAACAATCTGAAATATTTTCATCGAACTGTTAAATATAGTTTTCATGACCTTTTCTTAATCACTATATGAAGATATTGGTATTCTACATTTAGTAAGTTTCACCTGTACCTTTCTAAGATGCACCATTGGTGTGATCCCACCAATTGCGCTCCCTTCCCCCATCCTCCTCCCTCCACTCCCATTCCTTGCCCTTTCCCCCATATTCTTATGCTATAATTGGGTTTTAGCCTTCATATGAAAGCTATAAATTAGCTTCATAGTAGGGCTGACTATATTGGATATGTTTCTTCCATTCTTGAGATACTTTGCTAAGAAGAATATGTTCCAGCTCCATCCATGTAAACATGAAAGAGGTAAAGTCTTCATCTTTCTTTAAGGCTGCACAGTATTCCATGGTATACATGTACCACAATTTATTAATCCATTTGTGGGTTGATGGGCACTTGGGCAGGCAATTGAAGCAGTATCTAAAAATACACTACTGGGACCTGATCAAACTAAAAAGCTTCTGCATAGCCAAGAACATAGTAAGTATAGCAAGCAGACTGTCCTCAGAATGGTGTAGTAACTGACCTGGCAAGAAGACCCCTAAGGGCCCCTAACTGTTTCAGCCTGAGTCCCCATCCGTCTCAAACCCCCCTTTTTGGTTTAATTCTGAGAACAGGTTTCTGACAAGGAATTTCTCTGAGTTCCCTGACTCCCTAGCAATGTCTAAACACAATGATGAGAAACTTACCTCAACCTCCCTAGCCAGATAAACAATGGTAAAAACTCACTCAAGCAGAGATTCTCAGGAAACTGAGTTTCCCAGGTACTTTGCTTTCCAAGTTGTCCCCATGGTTACTGAGTTACCCACCCTGAGCCGCCATGCAGCTACCCTCTGAGCCAACTACCTGCTGTGACTCCGCCTTGTAACCCGCCATGTTTTGCTTTTGTACATGCTTGCTTTGCCACATCAGCACATAAAGGGTATAAAAGGCTGCCTGCATTTCTCTTAGGGGCCTTTTGCCTTTTGGGGGCAGCGGTCCATCTGTGCAGATGTAACCACTTGATTTGGCCATTTGCCCTTTGGGCAGCAGTCTGTCTGTACAGATGTAATAAATGACCACCTGATTTGGGCCGTCTGCTTTTTTGCAGCGGGCCTCCTGCGCAGGAGTAAATAAAATCACCTCTGATTTGTACCCAAAGTGGGGGTCCGTATTTTTTTATGGGTGGCCTCAGTTACAACAATGGGAGAAAATATTTGCTGGTTATACCTCCGACAACGGTTTAATAACCAGAATCCACAGAGAACTGAAGCATATTAGCAAGAAAAGAATAAGTGATCCCATCTCAGAGTGGGCAAAGGACTTGAAGAGAGACTTCTCTAAAGAAGACAGGCACACGGCCTACAGACACATGAAAAAATGCTCTCCATCCTTAATGATCAGGGAAATACAAATCAAAACTACTTTGAAATATCACCTAACTCCAGTAAGATTAGTCCACATAACAAAATCCCCAAACCAGAGATGTTGGCGTGGATGTGGAAAAAAGGGAACACTTCTACATTACTGGTGGGAATGCACACTAATACGTTCCTTTTGGAAGGATGTTTGGAGAATACTTAGAGATCTAAAAATAGACCTGCCATTCGACCCTATAATTCCTTTACTTGGTATATACCCTGAAGACCAAAAATCACATTATAAGAAAGACATCTGTACCGGAATGTTCATTGCAGCCCAATTCATAATTGCTAAGTCATGGAGGGTAAGATTGTTAAGCACCCCGCAGGCGATGTCAGGC
>CAUYRH010089091.1:0-23937 GCA_963574655.1 Perodicticus potto | reverse complement strand
AGTACTACTCACACAAAAACTTACATTTCACCTCAAAAAAAAATCACAAGACAAAAGAGAAAGCAATTTCACTGTTGTAAAGTAAGATATTTCATGCAAAGTATTAACTCTGTACCACATTAATACCTTTGTTCAATTCTTAATAAACTGTTAATTTGTTAAAAAAAAAAAAAAAGAAGGGGGACAGGAGAGAGAGTTGAGGGATGAATAATTATCTATTGGACGTGATATACACTACTTAAGTGATGGACACACCAAAATTCCAGACTTCAGCACTATACAAAATATCTGTGTAACAAAACTCATTTGTATTTCCTAAATCTATTAAAATTAAAAGAAATTTCTTCAAAAAAAAAAGTACTTCTTCATGTATTTTACCTGCTTTTTAACTGAGTTACATGAGTTTTGTTTGTTTGTTTTTTTGGTTTCTTTTTGCTTGCTTTTTTGTTTTGGGGTTTTGGGGGGCTGCATTGTTTGAACTCCTTGGATGTATAGTTTGTAAATATTTTCTCCCCTTCTGAAGATTGCCTATTTACACTGTTGATTATTTATTTTGCAGTACAGAAGCATTTTAGTTTAATTATGTCCCATGTGTTCATTGTGGTTTTTGTTGCATTTGTCTTTGAGCTCTTAGTCATAAATTCCAGGCCTAAGCCAATGTCCAGAAGAGTTTTCCTGAGGCTTCTTCTAGAATTTTTATTGTTTCAGGCCTTACAGTTCAGCCTTTAATTCATCTTGAGTGAATTTCTACCTATTGGTAAAGATAGGAATCCAGTTTTATTCTTCTGCATGTCTAGCCAATATTGCTAGAATCATTTATTGAATATGATGTCCTTTCCCCAGTGTATGTTTTTGTATGCTTTGTGAAAGATCGTATAGTTTTAGGAGTATGGATTTATTTCTGTGTTCTCTATTCTTTTCCATTAATCTATCTATTCTTATATCAGCACTGCGCTATTTGGGTTACTACACTTTTGAAGTATAATTTTAAGTTAAATAATGTGATACCTCCTGTTTTTTTTCCCTTAGGAAGGCTTTGGCTATTTGGGCTTCTTTTTTCTTCCACATGAATTTCAGGACCATTTTCTCTGATTTTATGTAAAATGATATTGGTATTTAGACAGGAATTGAATTGGATTGTAGATTGTTTAGGGCAGTATGGCCATTTGAACAATACTAATCCTTCTAATGCATGATTATGGGAACAAAAAGGCAGTTAGGAAAAAAGAATATGAGTGGATACATGAGTGATGACATTTGTGGAGAATGAAGAGAATATTTTAACTGGAGACAAATGTCTATATTTGAGAGAATGTTTTTTAAAAATTTTGGTAAGTACTCTAAAACCCAGATTGTGATGGGCCCTATATGTGTAATTAAGGGGTCACTATTTCCAGTTACATATTTTAGTTAGAACCTCTCAGGAACCTTTAAGTTCATGGAATCTCATGACTTACATGCTTTTCCAGACCACAACAAAAGGGTACTTTGTTCTGAGGATAGTAAAGGTTAAGAAACACAGTGAATGAATCACCTTAACACAGTTTCTTGCCTATAGCAGGCAATCAGTATAGTAGTTGATATTATTATTACTAGATTGTGTTATGTGTTAAGAAGAGATTTTTAGAGGCATTATAATTAGGCATGCAGAGATGGCTGAATTTCATGGATATGAAGAAATAGTGACATGAGACTTACAATTTTACTAATAGTTGCACAGTCACTTGATCAGCTAGTATAGGGTTCTAGGTACATTTAGAGAATGAAGCTTAGGCTACTCTTCAAAAAGAAAATAAACAGTAAACAGTGAGAAGAATTGAGTTTGTTTATATACATACATACAGAGTGCAAGAGAATTAGAGTTTACAAGAGGAATCTCTTACTGAGGAATCATTGCTGACATTTTTGTCTTTCCATCTCTGAAAAGATCAGACAAAAGCATCATGAAACCAGCATTCCTGGATTTTATTGTTGTTGGGTGTGTGTGTGTGTGCGTGTGTGTGTGTGTGCTTTAGAACACTGTTACTCTACTTACTGGCAATGTGATCTAATCAGTGTCCTGAGAAGGTTACCCACTCCCATGCTTTGGGGTATAGCTAAGAACGGTAGACACCAAGACGAAAAAAGAATAGGACACTGCTAAGTTTACTGACCTCTTCATTTTCCTATTTTTGTGAGCTGTACAAATTCATTTGCAGTGAGGATGTGGTGGGCTTAGGGTTAGACTAATGATATTTTTTAAGAGACCCAGAAATTCCAAATTCTTCCCTGTGTATTAATCTCCTTCCCAGGGGATGGGATGCCCAAAGAAGCATATACTCAATGACTAATACAAGAAAGGGAAAGCTGGCTAGGCGCCTGTGGCTCAACGGGCTAAGGTGCCAGCCACGTACACCTGAGCTGGCAGGTTCAAATCCAGCCTGGGCCTGCCAAACAACAATGACAGCTGCAACCAAAAAATGGCCAGTGTTGTGGCGGGCGCCTGTGGTCCCAGCTACTTGGGAGGCAGAGGCAGAAGACTCGCTTGAGACCAGGAATTGGAGGTTGCTGTGAGCTGTGATGCCATAGCACTCTATCCAGGGTGACAGCTTGAGGCTCTGTCTCAATAAAAAAAAAAAAAAAGAAGAAGAAAGAAAGGGAAAGCTTATTCCTTTATTAATAGCTGTGTAAGAATCTAATATCTACATGAATAGTTGGAAATTCTACATTAACAACTGAGTTGGCGCATATAGATTAGAATGAAGATTTCCTTTCTCTTTCTAAACCTTGAAATTTTGTGCTATTTGGATGGTCACCTAGAAGAAAGAAATTAAACATATGAAGATAAAAATAAGACCATGTCTATACTAAACACCTGGCTTAAAAGTCTCTATTCAGCTATAATCACCAAGTGGACAAAAAGGAAGAATCTGAACTTCATTTTAAACATATTTACCTTTCTCATTAGAAATAATGACCCCTTAATATCCCAAGCTCTGAACTATTATACTAGTCATTCTTTTCACATTGCAAGGAAGTAGGAAAATAGTGAGCAGTGGAGCCAGGGAAGGGGTTGAAATTTCTTTTTTCCCTACTACAGTTTCAAGCATTTGCTTCAGAAAGGCAGATTTATGAAGGAGAAAGGTTTGAGAAGCATGCTTCCGGCATCGCTCTACATATGCCATTCTTCCCCATAGTCCCTTTATACGGCCAACCCTAGGCTACTGATATCATTGTACCAGCTGGTATACCAGTTAAGGCCTGGGTAGAGGAACATTACCAGAAATAGAGTTTAAACTCTATATGAGCATGATATAGCTGTGGTTTTCAGGGCTTCACATAGTGCTGTATGAGTCTTTGCTGAATTAAATGCATAACTGCTATTGCCCATTGTTTGAGAATTACTAAATTGGTGAAGACCTGGGTCATTCTTTCACATGGTAGACATTGTGGCAGACTTTCTAGCAATCCTCTTTCTCTCTTGCTCAGATGTCATGAATGCTAAAATCTCACCTTTCCAGTCTGCCTTGCCAGTAGGGGTAGCCACAAGACTTAGCTGTCACCAACAGGAAGTAAGCAGAAGACTGCTGTCATGTTATGAAAAGTCTTTGCCTCAGTAATAAAAAGAAGACAGATATAATTGATGCTACAGTTCCTCTTCCTTCTTATTTGTCTAATATTTGGGCAGAATAGACATCTTATGCCCAAATCAGAAGGTGAGGCTGACCATCACAAATGTCAGCTCTGACATCATCAAGCCATTAAACCAATACCACCAGTTGCCTACATTAAACCTTGTTGCCATGTGAAAAACTACGTCCCTGTCAGCTTAAGCTAATAGGAGTTTTCTATTCCATGTGACCATTACAATTCTTGGCCGTTACAGAACTTATCAGAGAAGAAAACAAAGAAAATTCATAAAATGAAATCACCCAAATGGATCACATTTGAGTTGAAAAATGATCACCCTTTTTTATTTTTGCAATATAAACATTTCAATCTGCCTCTGAGGGATACTTTGCCCAGGTGCATGAGACAGGGAAGATGGAAAGTGAGACTTCTCTGGGATTTTTACTTGTGAGTGCAGGAACAAATACATAAAAATAATTCTCCTTAGAGAAGAAAAAACTGGGATTCAAATTTCAAGTGTCTGATTTTCCTCTGAACCTAGTGCCTCAATCCTGGAAGCTGGGCTTCCTGCTCAGATTTCACAGGCCCAGATGTCTGATGTTGAAAAGCTGCTTTGTATTGCAATAATGGAGCTATGCCCTGTGTTTCTCTTAGTAATTTAAATTGTTACATATTTCTTTATTAAGAACACAATGAAGTTATTAAAAAAGAAATATTATTAATGAGATAATTCATCTTAAGGAGTTATGGTTTAACCTAAGACAGCTAGGCTGGGTTACTATTTTAAAATACCATCTTTATCTAGATTATTATGCTTCCAGGCAATGGCTTTTGTATTTGAGTCATCTCACTAGCAAAAATCTCTAGCAATGGAGTCAGAAAACTTGAAATTGAATTCTGGTTTCACCATTTATAATGGCATGAGTCACTTGCAGCTAGTACACTTGCTACTTAATAAGACTGTGACTGTGAATGAGTAATTTAACCTATGTGAATCTCACATTTCTCATATGGAAAAGGAAAGACCATTAATGTTGCAGTAATAAATAAAGAAATATACTTGATATATAGTACTTGCTATTATTATTAACTGTTATTATTAATTAGTACTTGACAGATAAATATCCCTTCTTTCCCCATTACCTTCTGCAGGAACTTCCCACACGGTTATTCCTTCTGGAATAAGACAGAGAGGGATGATGGTAAACTGAACCAATTCTCCAGATTTTTAGTCTCTACTCCTTAACATTTCCAGGCAGCTGCTTAAACCATTTTGACCAAGTAATTTAGAGAACACACCGCTTAATCTGAGTGAAGATGTTCTTTGTTACCCTCTCTCCAGGATTCCAGGGGTTGACAAAACTGAAAGTCAGAGGTCACAGGGAGGTCAAAGTCGGTCCCTTTTGGAAGTCAGGACTACAGATTGGTTAGAATAAGCAGGTGCTGAGTACATTGGATACTTTTTCTTCAATTCTTAAGATAACATCTATAGCTTTCACATGAAGGCCAAAACCCAGTAATAGCACAAGAAATGGGGAAAGGGGCAAGGGAGGGGAGGGGAGGGGGAGGATGGGTGGAGGGAGGGTGATCGGTGGGATCACACTTACGGTGCATCTTAGAAGGGTACAAGTGAAAATTACTAAATGCAGAATATAGATGTCTTCATATAGTGATTAAAAGGCATTGAAGGCTATGTTAAATAGTTCAATGAAAATATTTCAGATTGTATATGAAGTCAGCACATTGTGCCCCATGATTGTACCAATGTACACAATTATGATTTAATAAAAATAAAAAAAATAAAGAAAAGAATAAGCAGCCGCCTAGGAATTTTTCTAAAGAGGCCCTATTATAATGTCAGATAGAGGAAGAACAGATGTTTACCCACCTCTCTCCTTCATTATGGCTTCTATGCTCCCTTGTAGATTAAAGGCTTAAACAACTGTACTTTTTATTAGTTTATTGATCTTGAGGAATTCTAGATAATGTTTTTATTTGGTACAACTTGTCCAAAAGGTATGGAATTTGTCATAAAAGTGTGTCTGTTAGATTGTTTCACTGAACTATAAAACAAGCTAATTATTTTTATACTGACAACAATAAAATAACAGCTTCTAACACTTATGTTTTAGTGAATGTAAAAGGCAACTCAGGGAAGTCACAAAGATTGATTGATTGATTGATTGATTTCATGGAATGAAGAAATTGAGACTTGGGGTTGGGACTTACCCTCAGTGAGCTAAAATTTTCTAGCAATAGTGTGGGCTTAGGATAATTTGAGATCTGCTATTAAGTAGTTGTGGTTTCAAGAGATCATACAGCATTTCTGCTGTAACTAATCCTTAACAAGAGCTCATTTGTATTCAGTTATTACCAAAGATACTACCTAATCTAATGCTATGATTCTTTGATTAAAAATGGTACCCTTGGCTCGGCGCCTGTGGCTCAATGGACTAAGGTGCCAGCCATGTACACCTGAGCTGGCGGGTTCGAATCCAGCCTGGGCCCGCCAAACGACAATGACGGCTGCAACCAAAAAATGTCCGGGCATTGTAGAAGGCGCCTGTAGTCCCAGCTACGTGGGAGGCAGAGGCAAGAGACTCACTTGAGCCCAGGAATTGGAGGTTGCTATGAGCTGTGATGCCACAGCACTCTATCCAGGGTGACAGCTTGAGGCTCTGGCTACAAAAAAAAAAAAAAAAAAAAATGGTACCCTTATAAATTTGGCTGATGAATGTTGATACCTAAATAATTGTAACAATTTTCCTAGTCTCCACCATGACATATATAACATCCTGCTACATGTTTCTGGGCTGAAATACTGCCTTTTAATGTATATAAATTGCCCTTTTTGATCTATATGCAATTATAAGAATCAAACTTTTCTGGTATGACATTTTATACCATAGTCAGATTCATTTGCAAGAAGCTATTATATATCATTGATCCTTAAGGTTCATACTTATTGGTGGCCTATTGGGCTATTTCACCAGACCTTGTTATTTCAGGTTGGAGAAATGCAGAGATGTAGATATTCTATTGCTGTAAAAAAACAGAGACAGCAAAGTGACTGTGAGGTTAAGTAGACACAGGCCTGCAGTGCCACCTGTTGGCCACTGGGTTAATAATCACCACAGAGTCCTAAGCTTATGGAAAAGAAAGCTTATCACCAAAATAAAAAAACTAGGGGCAGGATGCACGAAGGCCAAATTTAAGTTAAACTTATGTATATTTAAAAAGAAAAAAGTACGTCCCTAGAAAACGGGTGGATTATTTATTTGCAGATGGCCATGAGGTGACTTAATTTTCATTCATCTTATTTTCAATGAAACACTAGAGGAAAATGGAAAGACAGAATGATATGATTTCAGGTCTGGATAAATGTATATAATAACATAACTTCCTCATTGTACATGTGAAAACCCCCCAAACTGCAGGATGGTATGTATCCCAGAGCTATAGAGGTTGGTAGTGAGGCTACCAGAATCAAAATTCACTTTTTCAAATGTTTAGTTTAAGGTTCTTTCTGGAAAATTTTCTTTAAGATGATATATTTTTAGATAATTTTATATATTTTATTTTTAGTAGAATAATATTGAGTCTATCATTCAACCCCCACAATATTTCTTATTTAAATTCACACCATTCTGGAAGAGGTCATTTAATTCATAACTCCTCTATCTGGTTATTAAGAACTTTAACAACTGTTAGGATGTGTATAAACCTATACTTGCCCAAGAACAACTGTTTAAAAATTCTTATTCAATCTTTCTCATCAATCCATTTGTTTTCTTCCACTAGGTTTCTTGTGCCAGAAAAGAAATGCCAGTGAGGGGCTGTGGTTCCGTTGAGATATGTGTCGTTCCAACCCCTAAGTTGTGGTTCCCTGCGAATGCTAATTGCTCACTTGAGACAAAAAAGACACAACAAAGAAACAACTTCGAACCTAGTCTCCTATTCTGATCACATCTTCAGGCCTATCTAAAGGAGATGGAAACCTAATTGAAAAATGGATCATGGTAGCATAGACAAGGCCTGACACAGGGAAGACAGTTCATGAATGCCACGCTTGGTGGTCACGAAGACCACAGGAGTTCAATAAGGCTCCCGCGCACCATCTTAGACAGGAGTCAGAAAACATCTCCAGGAACAATATTTAAAACTTGGTAAGCTTTTCAAAATTAAAGACATCTCTGATTTTTAGTTTTATTTTTTAAATGAGTGATTAGCAGCACATTTCTCAAGGAAAAATAACACAGTCACCTCCTGAACACAGTAAAGAGAACAGAAACACAGGGGTCAGGTCTTGCTTCCTACTCGGCGTTGAGGGTAGAGGATAATGAGTAGTGGAGGCTTCAGAGAGGAAAGAAAGCAGACTGCAAAACACTTCAGCAGTTGAATGCTACCTTGGTGTCTGAAAAGTGATCTCACAGACGTGACACTGGGGATGTGTATGGGGCTCCAACCCAACTCTCCATTCAGCCCATTGACCAAACTAGAAGGCAGTGGGTTTTCCACAATCCTCCCTCTCTTTTAACCCTTATTAATGATACCACTTCCAAAATATCATCGAATCTGCCCTTCCCTTTCCATTCCGACTACCACACATTACCACAAGTGACCTATTGCTTTGCAACTTCCTCCTAACTAATCTCCTTTCATTTTTCCACATGGACACCTTTAGCTTTCTAAAGTGCATATTGGATCATGTCATTTCCCTGCTTAAAGCCACTGAGCAAGGAACAAAATCCAAGCTTCTTTTTATGGTGTATGAGACTTTCCAATTTGGCTCAGATATCCTGTCCAGCCTCATTTCCTGGATCAACACCCCCAGTCCCCCCACAATTCAGGATCCCCTTCGCCACACACTTGTCTGACTTCAGAATCCCTGTCTATATTTACAGTCACTTTCTCCAGTCTGTTGTGTCCTTCACTCCCAGATCTGAGCAAATTCCTATTCATCCTTCAAGGTTCATTCCCATTATTATTGTCCCGAAGGAGCTTCCTCAAAAGTTCTCAGACAGAGAACTGCATGAGCTTGTACTCTGCTTACTTATTCCTTATCTTTATTATAGCATGAAACTCACTGAAACTTCACTAGTATATTAGTTTTCCTTACGTAGACTATGAGTTTTCAATGTAAATACACTGACATATTTGTTTAGCAGTTCAAATTTTTGTCTGTTCCACAATATTTACTGATGATTAAATACGAATTTAATACTCTGATAAATACTAGAAATACAAAAGTAAGCCACTAATGACATCCACAGTAATACAGTAATCTCCTTAAAAGTCTATGTTTCTTCATTTTAAGTGTACAAATAGTGCTATAGTTTGAGTACATGTCCCCTCTAAAACTCATGTTGAAATTTAATCTCCAATGTGGCAATATTGAAAGGTAGGGCTTTTGAGAGGTGATTGAGTCAGGAGGGGTCTGCCATGAATAGATGAATCTAATCAAAGATTTGTGGATTAATGGGTTAAGGGGTCATCATGAATGCCAGTGGTGGCTTTATAAAAAAGGGTAAGACCTGAGTTAGTATGTTCCACCTCTATGACACATGAGGCCAAGCAGAGAGTTCCCACCAGCAAGGAGACCCTCACCAGATGTGGCCCCACAATCTTGAACTTCTCAGCTTCAATAACTATAAGAAATAAATTCCTTTTCTTTACAAATTACCCAGTTTCAGGTATTCTGCTATAAGCAATGAAAAACAGACTAAGATAGTTGGAGAACATAGAATTTTGTTTTCTACACTGGCTGAATTTCAATGCAATGTGGTGATTCTCAGTGTGAAACAGTAGGTCTTTAAACACTTATACATGAATTTTTTCCCAGAAATATAGTTTTCCCTCTATATCAGTAGTTGTGCATTCATAACAAAGTGCCAATGGAAAACACAGTATTTGGGGATGTGAAACCTGAGTATAAGCAGGGCCAACATTTCATATTGGAGAATTTCACTGAGACTTGAGTATGCAGAGATGTTGGTATATGTAGGTGTACCTGGACTTAATCTCCCAGGGATATCAAGGAACAACTATACCTGTAACATGTGCAATTTTACCTTTTACGTGTGGATATAACAGACAGCACGATCTACTTGTCATCTTGACTATCATGTTCATTGTTTTTCTTTTTAATTGTCCAATATCTTCTCTGTGTACTTCACACCAGTATTTGACAAGCACAGAGTTCTCATTCAATGTTTTTTGGAGTGAATAAATATATGTATGAATGGATGGATGGATGGGTTAATAGATGAACTACTGGAGGTATGGACAGGGGAATAAATTTGAGATTCTGATTCTCTCACAGTGAATATCCACTGCACTGGGTGTTTAATGCTGTGAACTTCAAAGTGGATACTCTTTGTTGATACTTAAAACCATTGTCACTTTTCTGAGCTCTCTCTTGTTCAGTATAGGCATAAAGACTGGAGGCTACATCTCTCAGTTGTTCCTGCCAGCATGAGGAACACACATGAGGTTTAAAAATAGAAGAGAAGTCATTATCTTCTGGTGGCAGCTGTAGGCAGGTGAGTGGGCACTGGCAGACAGCCAGCATGGAGTTTTACCTATGGGCATCAGATATCTTACAAGGAATGCCTATGTTGGTGCCACAGTGTTACTTGTGAGGACTTGGCTTATGTGCTTAGCTCCTGAATTTCTCCTTCTTCTTTTTTTTTGGGGGGGGGTGGTAGGGAGGAAGGTCAACTGATTTAATTCTTTAAATTAATTCTCAACTTATTTTTCTTAGACTACAACAACTAGTTTAATAATGTTAAACAATGATCTAAGAAGTACTCATAATCTTTCTTTCTAGATAAAATATTTTACACTTGAATATTATTTCTGTGTATACAGTGAACATAGAATTTTCTTTTTAACAAACATTTCTAGTGTTCAAAATGGTTCTTATAAATGTTTAATATCTCATTGTCGATGTTCCTCTATTAAGCCATTTGCCTAGAGGCTTTTTGTTTTTACTATTTTAGAAAACATTCAAATAAATTAGTATCATTGTGTATATATATTTTTGTATCTGTTAAACCATTTCCTTAAGATCATTCCTGGTACATTTAGAGACTGAGTCACAGAGTAGGAATATGTCTACAGCTGTTACCTAAGTGTGCCATGTTGTTGAAATACTATCAGACGTGAATGTGTACACAGATTTTAACAGAATTTTAACAGTATTGGATGTTGACTTTATTGTTTCAATAGGTAGAAAAATCTTGAATTTATATTTCTTTTTTTTTAGTTAGAAGACATATTTATTTATTTCTATTAGATTAATATTAGCATACAAATTAAAAGGTTACATTGTTTGCATCTCTTAGGTGCAGTTTAAGTTAGAGTTGAGTCCTTCACCCAGGGAGTGTGCTGTATACCCTTACGTTATGCCCTTTAGGTGAGAGGTTACCAATCTCCCTCCTTCCTCTCCTATCTCCTTTCCTTTCTCCCAAATCCTTTTCCTCTTTCCCTTTTTCTCCTCTCCTATTCCTTCTCCCTTCTCCCCCCTTAAGTCTCCTCCTCGTGATACTTTACTAACAAGAATGTTCTTCAACTCCACCCAAGGTAATACAAAAGATGTAAAGTTTCTGTTACAAGACATAGAACCTATTACAAGACATAGAAAAGAATGGAACGCTCCAAAACACATTCTACAAAGCAAACATTAGCCTGATACCAAAGGACGCAACATAGTTCAATTTCATGAACGAATATTGATGCAAAAATATTCAATAAAATCCTAGCTAACAGAAAATTATACATCGTGATCAGGTATTAGGTGAACTTTGTCCCAGGGATGCAAGTCTAGTTCACATACATAAATCCATAATTGTAATTCACCACATAAATAGAAGCAAAGACGAAAACCATATCATCCTCTCAACAATTGCAGAAAAAGCATTCGACAAAATACAGCATCATTTTATGACAAGAACTTTTAAGAAAACAGGTATAGATGGAGCAAACCTACAGCTAATATTGTACCAAATGGTGCAAAATTGAAAGCATTTCCACTTAGAACTGATTCAGACAAGATGCCCACTATCACTTCTGGATTTCTTAATATTTTCTTTGTTGACCTTGATTCATCTAGCTTTCGAAAAGTAGAGTAGTTTTCCCTGCAGTAAATTTACTCCTACTTAAAATTACCAGAATAAATTCTGAGCAATACAGATTCCTAATTGGAAGCTAAAATAAAATGGCTACGTATCCTAATGAACATTTAATGCAAAGACCTTTTTGAATTAACAACCCTGGCTTAAATATATTTTCTGCAATGTAAGGTTTATTGCTTTTCTAACTGGGAAAAAATTAAGGACATCTTTTTTTTCTAACCATGAAATGATTAATCTTCATTATTCTTTTATTTTCTGATTCTCTTGCCCCTCTACCTCTAGAAAGTACTTAAATTCTAGATATTGACAGTGTCTATAGACAGGCAGCCCTAGGATCAGCACCTTTAGGTCCTTTGGTAGAAATGAGTTAGAAAGTGGAAAGACAGAATAATTCTGCATGTTTTCTTGGGGTGACAAATTCCAAAGTTTAGGTTTGATGACATAAATATACCTGAACACTGGAATATAAGCTAAAGGCTGTGACAATGTAGTCAAATCCTTTAAATCTCCATTAGCTTTAAATCCACAGCACCAAACATTGTGCTTCTTTGTTGCTAAGCTGAATCAAAGAGCTGAATGGGAATGTTTTAGAAACCTGTAAATCCATCACTAGAGGAGATAAAATTACTTTTAGTCCCCTAAATCTTCATATTGGTTTACGTCTCAGGAAGTAGCATGATTTTTTTCATAGTTCAGACTGTAGATCAAAGTATAATATTTATTATGGTAGAAATTGATCCATCATACAATTATAATCACTTCTGTAGGATATGAGAAAATTTAAAAACATTAAAACTAATATATAGCCTGGATCTGCTTCATTGCTTTGAACTAATATTTTACTAAATTTGAAATAAATTTTGCTAAAATTTATAAGCAATGTATTACAGAGACTTTTGCCTTTAACATATTCAGAGATAACACACACACTTTAAAAAGTCAACAAAGTAGCTTAGAGGCTGGGAGAAAAATTTGGTACCCAGCTGTCCAGACACCCCCTGTATAGTTGAGCTTGTTACTCTTACTGCAAGACACACTCTTACAGTGTTTCTGGGGCATTGTCTTTTCTTGTCCTCTGTAAATTTTTATTTCTGCACTGTCATAATCTTTGGGTTTGCTGTCTTTTTATTTTGCTATTTGCACTGGTGTTTGCATTCAGTTTCAGAAGAGATTTTATTCTTTGATCACTTCCAGCTAAAGGCAGATCTCAGTCTCCTGATCATGGGGCATTCCTCTCGAATATGTCTGGGTTGCTTACAAATATCACCTTTGACTGTATGGTAATAAGGTCAGTGACCTCACTGGCTACTTCTGTGTGGTTTTATGTGACTGTGCTATATTTTGTGACTTTGTAGCAAAAGGAAAAGAAATTCTTTCCCGGGGTGCATTTGACTTTTAGTGGCTCTTTCTTTTTTAGGAACTACTGGAAATTAAGAGAAAGGGTCTTTGCGGAGCTGGAGGGACGTAGAAATTGGAGACACATAATGTTTTGCTTTATGGCTGGCATCAGAAAGACGATGAGAAACATTTCAGCTTTCTGTTTTGGGAATTTCCAACATTTGTTCCAACAGTTAAACTGGAAAAAACCAATGCCCTTCAAATTTCAAAGGAAAGAATTCTTGCAACCTTGACAACAATCAAAGTAACCTGAATGATGTTATTTTAATGAGTTATATGTTCCTGTGGGCCTAAAATTTAATTTCATACCTGATTTCTCTTTCTCTTTAGAAGTGGAACGGATAGTGAAAGCCAATGACCGGGAATACAATGAAAAGTTTCAGTACGCAGTGAGTAAAACTCCCATAGTATACCCATCAGTATGCAGTGAGTAAAACTCCCATCCTATACACATGCTGGGGTAGGTCTTAACCTCAGGGACAGTGGGATTCATGTCTTCTAGGACTTTATGACCTCACTACAAACTTCCTTTGTTGGCCCATTTTATTAGCAAGGTGCCATATGTTTCCATAAATACAGATCTTAGTAATGTTTACACACTTATTTCTCTCTTATTACACTGTTTCTAGGCATGGGGAGATAATAAAATATCTTCCTTCTGAAGAATTGATGCTTAGTTAATTCTGATGCCCACTTGGGTAGTAGAACTCACAGGAATAATGAAAATTGGCTTTTTTGGTTGTACTGGGTAATGGAAGTAGTAATGGTCAATGAATGGCATTTGGAATATTTCTTCCAAGCAACTCAGGTAGAGTGTGGAAAAGTATATGTAAGAGAATATTCCCAGGTCCTGAATGATTCTATTTAGCTGCAGAGCAGAGGCAAGGACACCAGATGTCCCAGGTGTCATGAGCACCATTGTGGCTCAGAGGCAATGAGTACCTGTCAGGCTCCCAGAAGGATCCTGGGGCTGTCACTAGACCTGGCTGTGTTACCTTGATTTGGGAACTCCCAACAGGATAACTGGCCTCTCTAAGCCTCAGGTTGTTCAGCTACATACTGGGGATAATCAAACTACTGGCAGTCTCCAGGTTACAAATGAAATAGATTCTGTAGGTTTGTGCTTAAGTTGAATTCATGTGAGTGCTGAAACAGGTACATTTACCTACTACTTATAGTAGCCTTTGTTCGTAAGTGCAACCAGTACGTCAGTCAGGTATTTGTAACTCAGGGACTTGCTGTAATAGCCTCTGTTTGTAAGTGTGAGTTGTATGGATGTCTGTAACAGGGACTGCCTGTGCCTATTTCATAGAGTTGTTGTATGGAGTACAGGAGAATAACATACAATGACCCTATGAACTTGTCCGTGCAGAGCTGGAATTTGAATGACTATAACTATAAGATTTTAAGCTTTTTTGTATAAATGGAATATCCTAAAATAGGTATTTTTTGTTTAAATAGATATTCCTAAATGGGATATCCTTTTAAGAAAGGCAGTAGACTGGGACCTTTTGTTTAGTCTTGCCCAAGTATATTTAAAGAATATCACCCCAAATAGAAAAAGATTTGGAGGGACCCCAAGAAATCCCAAGGAGAACGCTTATAATAATTGAAGAAGTGATGATACCATCAATAGCCTGGTAAAGAAATGGGAATAAATTGAAACTTATGAAAAAGACAAAAGGAGGAATGGTGAAGTCTCATCAAATGTAGTAGAAAGAGTATTTTGGAATAAGATGAACAATAATTTGAATCCTTTCCCTCTTTCTGCTATCTTGTAGTCTCAATCTGTTTATTTCTCTGAGCATAAGTTATTTCAATTATGAAATATGGGGGGGTTTCCTTATAAGGTTATTTAGTAAAGGATTAAATTAAATGATTTAGATAAAATATTTGATTATGGTAAGACTAGCTAACTTTATTAGATGTTTATTATGTACCAGGTCCTGTGCTAAGGCCTTTATATGAAAAGGGTTCTTTTAAACCTGAGGTAGCTATAGGCATGTACTCAGTATAAGTGTTAGATTCCCTATGAAGCACCGGTGAAGTAAAGCATTGGTAATAGTAATGTTAAAAAGATACTTAGCTTGATTTGTTTTATGCCAAGAGGTGAGCAAATTGTGATACTGAAGGTATGGAAGCTGCTCAAAAATTACACAGATGCTGCAATAGTAGAGAAAGCAATGGACCTAAAACAAGAGGAAATGACTAGGAATATGACTGTGGGAAATGACTGTGGGAATAGAGGATCCCTTCTCACATAAGCCACGTCATAATGATAATAATCAGGTGAGAAAATTATTGATTACCTACTCTGAGAATAGCATTTGGCATGTTCAGGAAATTTTCCTACAATATCAGCTTACCTATTAACAGACACATGGTTAATGGTGGTAATAATAATGAAGATAATGATAATAATGGTAGCTTAACACACGACATGCTTACCATGCAAAAGGCACGATTCCAAACACTTTCTTATAATAAGCTTATCTAATCTTATAACAACTCCTTAAAGTAATTTTATTATCTCACTTTTGTGTCTGAAAACTTCGAGGTGTAGAGATCTCATGCGCCTTGCTCAAGGTCATCCAGCTGTGTACCAGGTGCTTTGCATATATTTTAATCTTCTAGAAAACCCACTGAGTTGAAGGAGATGAGGCTTTATTTAGTAACTTATCTAAGTCACCCGACTAAAAGGTAGCAAATCTGTAATTCTAATTCAGATTAGCCAGATCCAAAACCTTTTTTCCATGATAGCATGTTGCTCTTTTGACCAATTTTGGAAAACAGAGAACAATAAAACAAAGAAACCAACCAACCAAACAAATAAAAAAAACAAACCCCAATCTCATCCCTTTCTCTCATATCCACTAGTAAAATTTTTATATGCTAAAGATAAAGGTAAATAAAGGATATATAAAATTTATACTATGTGAATCTAAGAATAACATTAAATCTTTTCCTTAGCTTTTATAGATGAGAATTTGGGAGGAAAAATATACAAAGCACAGATACATGGTGTAATTTTATAAACATTAAACCTGGCCAAGCAAACTTCTCCTTGATGACTGAAGGAAGATATTTTAATACCTAGAGAACCTTTATTTATCAGCAAACCTTCATACTACAAAGGATAATATGGGACATAACACTTTTGAGAGATAAAGGGTTTAGAACATAAACAAAAGACAAAGTTAATTATTCTAAGTAAAATTAATTAGTAAATTACACATGATATTATGGTACCTGAAAGTTGAGAAACAAAATTACAAGAGGCATTTAGATGTCAAGACAAAGAAAACAACATGGGATTGGAGAGTGAAGAGAGGGTGAGCCAAGTGCTAGAATTATTATTCCCATTAGAAGGGAGTTCAAAGTTTTCTTGGTTACTAATAGGAATGAATAGTAGAAGTCATGAAAGTAGTTGTACTAAAATATGTTAATGTTAAAAATGTTATAAAAATTGTGAGAGTGAGACAAATAGCCAGACTCATTATCTCAAGTAAAATAAGTTCAAAATGAATGGTAGAAGTAGTGACTGCAATTATAGTTGTGTTAAAATTTGCTAGTGACAGCTGCCCCAGATGAGAAGGTATCAACAAAGTAATTCCTGAAGTATGAAAAACCAGAGTGAAAGGACCTATCCCAAAGGGAACACCAACCTTCTAGCAATGGATACAAACTAAAATGGATACCAAGCAATATTGAAATGACAGATAAAGAATTCCAAATATGGATCATAAGGAACCTCAATGAAATCCAAGAGAAAATGGAAAAAAAAAACTCAAAGAAACCAGAAAAACAATTCGGGAATTGAATTAAATGAAAAATTCACAAGAGATATCAACCTATTGAAAATAAAGCAAATGAAACTTCTGGAAATGACAAAACCTCAAAGAACTCTTAGGAAATTCATTGCAAAGAGACAATCACCAAGACATATAGTCATCAGACTGGCCAAAGTCAACACCAAGAAGAAACTCCTATGAGCCATGAGGTGAAAACATTAAGTAACTTACAAAAGAATACCTAATTCAGGGTAAGTGCAGATTTCTCAAATGAGACCTTATAAGACAGAAGGGTTTGGGGGCTCCATCTTCAGTTTTCTTAAACAGAAAAAATGCTAGCCTAGAATTTTATATTCTGCAAAATGAAGTTTCACACATGAAGGAGAAATAAAGACTTTTCTAGACAAGCAAACACTGAGGGAATTTGTCAAGACCAGATCTGCCCTTCAAAAAATACTCATAACAGAATTTATACATGGATCAGCACAGCAGGAACCTACGAGTATAAAACCACCCAAAAGCTGAAGCTCAGAGCTCATATAAAACAATAGCACAAGACGTAGAACAAAGCAATAAGTTACTATCCAATAGGATGAACAAAGTGGCATCCCACATATCTATTCTATCAATCAATGTGAATGATCTGCATGCCCCACTCAAGAGACAGAGACTGGCTGAATGGATGAAAAAAATACCACCAAATACAACCTAAGTACCTGCTGTCTCTAAGAAACATATCTAACCTACAAGGTTTCATTCAGACTCAAAATGAAGGGATGGAAAAAAATATTTCATGCAAATACAAACCACAAAAAGAGCAAGTAAAGCCAGTCTCATATCATATAAAATTGACTTTATTGTAAAGAAAGGCAGAAATGGTCATTACACAATGGTGAAGGAAGCAATTCAACAAGAAGACACAACAATCTTAATATTTTTGTACCTAACACAGGTATGCCCAGATTCATAAAGCAAAGTGATAAATAGCAGCATGGTAATTGCCAGGGACTTCAACACCCCACTGACAGAACTGGACAGATCTAAGTAGAAAATAAATAAACACCGGACTTAAGTGGGACTCTAGAACAAATGGGCCTAACAGACATTTACAGAAAATTTTACCCTCAAACTACCAAATAGACATTCTTCTCTTTAGCATGTGGAACATTCTTCAAGACTAATTATACCTTAGGGCACAAAACATGTATTGACATATACAAAAAAATAGAAATTATACCATATATCTTCTCAGACTATAGTGGAATAAAACTAGAAATTAACTCTAAGAGAAACACTCAATTCTACACAAAGTCATGGAAACTAAACAACCTGATGTTGAAAGATTATTATGTCAATAAAAAAATTAAGATGGAAATCAAAAGACCCAAATAAGCTCAATCAGAAATGAAAGAGATGTTACAACTGATACCACAGAAATATAAAATATTTGTGAGAATCTATGAATATTGTGCAAATCTCTATGCACATAAACTAAAAAAAGTAGATGAAATGGACAAATTCCAGGAAATACATAATCTCCTATGACTCAATCAGGAAGAAATAGAACTCCTGAATAGACAAATAACCAGCCAGGAGATTTAAGCACTAATAAAAAAAAATCTTCTAATATAAATAATGCCCAGATCAGATGTATTTATCACCAAATTTTACTAGACCTACAAAGAAGAGCTGGTACCTATAGTGCGGAAATTATTCCACAACATCAAGAAGGAAGGAATCTTACCCAACTCACTATGCAAAGCTAGTATCACCTTGATACCAAAGACAAGGATATAACAAAAATGAAAACTGCAGACCAATGGGCCATATGATTATAGATGCAAAATCCTCAGTAAAATACTAGCAAACTGAATTCAACAGCACATTAAAAAAAAAAAATCCACCATAACCAAGTGGGCTTCATCCTAGGGATGCAAGGATGGTTCAACGTATGTAAATCAATAATGGTGATTCACCATATAAACAAAGACCATAGGATCATCTCAATAGATGCAGAAAAAGCATTTGACAATATTTAACATTCATGATAAAAACCCCCAACAAACTAGGCATAGAAGGGACATATCTCAAGATTATAAAAACCATATGTGACAAACCCTCAGCCAACATCATAATGAATAGGGAAAAGTTGAAAGCATTCCCACTAGGGACTGAAACAAGGTAAGGGTGTCCATTGTCCCCACTTCTATTCAACATAGTGCCAGAAGTCCTGACCAGAGCAATTAGGCAAGAGAAAGAAATGAATGGTATCCAAAGTGGATGTACTTCCTGTCAAAATACCAACATCATATTTCACAGATCTAGAAAAAATAATTCTATACTTTGTTTGGAACCAGCAAAGAACTGGAATAGCCAAAGCAATCTTAAGCAAAAAGTACAAATCTGGAGACATGACCTTATCAGACTTCAGACTATACTGCAAGGCTATAGTAACCAAAACAGCATGGTATTGGCACAAAAATAGAGACATAGACGAATGGAATAGAACAGAAAACTCAGGTATAAACCATCCACATGTTGCTAACTGATCTTTGACAATGGACACTGAGGAAAAGAAGCCCTATTTAATAAATGGTGCTGCAAAACTTGGAGAGCCACAGGCAGAAGAACAAAGCAGGATTCATATCTCTTACCACTCACAAAAATTAATTCAAGATGGAGAAAAGACTTAAATGTAAGGCACAAAACCATCAAAATTCTAGAAGACAATGTTGGAAAAACTCTTCTAGATACTGGCCTAGGCAAAGAATTTATGAAGGTTACCCCCAAAGGCAAACATAGCAATATCAAAAATAAGTAACTAAAGTAAGTAAATGAATAAATAAATACATACATGAATAAATAAATAAATAAATAAATAAATAAATATGACTTGATTAAATTAAAAAGCTCCTGCACAGCTAAGAAACAATCAACAGAGCAAATAGACAACCCACAGAATGGAAGAAAATATTCACAAGCTATATATTCAAATCTACAAAGAACTCAAGAAAATCAGCAGGGAAAAATCAATCCTGATAAAAAGTGGGCAAAAGACACGAACAGAAGCTTTTCAAAAGAAGATAGACGAATGGTCAATAAACATAAGATCAAATGCTCAATGTCACTAATTATCAGGGAAAGGCAAATTAAACCACACAACAAAATACCACCTTACCCCAGTTAGAATGGTTTTCTTAAAAAGTCCCAAAATAAAAGATGGTGGCACGGATGCAGAGAAAGGAGCACTCATTCATTGCTGGTGAGACTGCAAATTCGTACAACCTCTGTGAAAAACAGCATGGAGATTCCTCAAAGTGCTAAAAGTAGACCCAGCATTTGATCCAGCAATCCCACTACTGGATATTTACTCAAAGGAAAAGTAATTTTATCAATAAGACACCTGCACTCAAATGTGTATTGCGGTACAATTCATAATGCCAAACATAAAAAATCAACCCTAGTGCCCATTGATTTATGAGTAAATTAACAAAAGATGGTAAGCGTATATCATAGAATGTTATTGATCCATGAAGAAGGATGAATTAAGTGCTTTTGCAACAATTTGGATGGAACTGGAGACTATTATTCTAAATGAAGTATCTAAACAATGGAAAAGTAGACACTGCATGTTCTTTCTATTAAATTGAACTAACCAGTGAGCACACATGTGCACAGAGGGATGTAAAACTCAGCAGAAATCAACCAGGGCGAGGGAGATGGAGGGGATGGGCAAAACTTCCCTACCAGGTACACTGAATTCTATCTGGATGATGAGAACACTTACAGTCCTGACTCTAGCACAACAAAATTGATACATGTAACCAAAAACATTTGTACCGCTGTAATATTTTGTACCCCTGATGTTTTCTGTCCAATGTCTGAAAAAATGTTAGCTTAACTACAGGTATTTTCTGACTTCATTTAAAAATAAATGACTATAGGAAACATTTGTTCCCACTGGTCCTTGGTCTCTCTTTTTCTCACACAGGCCCACGTACAATCTCCATTCCATTCTCTTGAACTGTAATAGAATTTGAGAAGGGAGATGAACTCATTTGACTGATGAGATAGTTATTCTGCCTTAAACTCAGAAACTTCAGGAAAGCTGAACCATTAATAAATTTCATCTGAATGTATTTCATGTGTAAAAGTAGATGGAAAGCTGCTAAATAATTATTTTCCTGAAATGAATTATTGATCCTATTCAGGAAGTGCAGCCTTATGTAAGTTGGTGAAGATTTAACCAAATAGTTTTGCATGTTTGCAGAGAGGGCCTTCCATCCAAAAATTAGGGTTCTAACACTGAAATTTATTCCTAGAATATGAAAATGCCTTGTTGACATTATGGTTATTGGATGACTCTATTGTTGCTGTCATGATATGTATTATTTGTAGAACCACATCCAGCTGGTTTTTCCTAAGTATTCGTTTAGTGCAACAAGTGTGGCTGAAAACCTTGACTCCCAGCAGGCAGTGCTGTAACTATGCCACTCAGAGGCCCTTCAACGTAAATGCCTTTCATTTCCCTCCCACCCAATGAAACAGGACTTTGTATGTTTCCACAGTCACTTCGTTTTTAACTCAAAATCTAATTGGTGGCTGTGAGTGTGTGAGCTTGGATGGTCACTGGACTGATGGTAACACTATCATGACGTGTCTGTGTTTCTCTGAGAAAAGCCTGGCCTGTTAGTACAATTTCTTGTTCCTGTGTGGGTGGGCAAATAGGTGGTTCACTGTTTCTTTTGTATACAAATAAAAATGATTTTCGAGATTCAGCATTCACAATGTACCTGCTCCATACCCAACGACATATATGCTTGTGGCCTTATTTACTTTCCAAAAAAGGATTTGATACAATGTAAAAAAAGCATAGAAAGCTCAAAGGGATACAGGTACAAGGTAACTAGTATAGGCCAGGTATTTTGAGGTGGGCCCCATAAAGTGCGTGTTAGAAGGATCTGTGTGACTAGGCTTGGTAAGAAAGAGGATCAAATTCTGTGTTCCACCTCAGGAGCATTTATAGTTTACTCAGAGAGAGAAGCCCAGAACCCAATAATAGGTAAAAATGAAAAAGTAATGCAAAATTCTAATTGTGTGATGAGCCCTGTTAAATGTTAGGGAAAAGAGAAACACCATGTGAGTGAAAATGTTTGAGGAAATTTTGCTTTGGAAATGGTAAATGAGTCTAGCTTGGTTTGTTTATTTGTACCCCTCTTAGCAAGAAGAGGAAAGAACAAAAGCCTGCAATTATACCTAATTTGAGGTGAGAGTGTGAGATGGGAAATTATAGCTCAGTAGGTGAGATAAGACTGTTTCTAAGAGTTTAAATAGGAGCTGGGAGTCACAAAGTGAAGCTGCCTTCCAGATTAAGCAGGCCAAATACTCACAAATTTCTATTAAAAAGAGGACGATGAATGGAAATGCCTAGGTTTCTATGACATGGAACTTGGGTGTGATGAGAGGTATAGATTTAGGAATACCAGTTGGAAGGGGATACTTAAAGCTAGGAGAAAAATGGGACTTACTAAGCAGTGATGGCTGAAATGGAGATGTGAGGGTGAAAAGTCACAAGTAGTTGGAGAGTGGGAGGGAAAGAGCTTAAGGAGGAGCAGAGAAGGCCAGGCATGGTGGCTTATGCCTGTCATCCTGGCCCTCTTGGAGGTTGAGGCAGGAGGATTGCTTGAACCCAGGAGTTTGAGGTTGCTGTGAGCAAGGCTGATGCTATGGCACTGTAGCCTGGTGCAACAGAGTGAGACTGTGTCTAAGAAAAGAAGAAGGAGCAGAGAGTGGTAAGGGGTGAGAATTGAGGTGAACCAAGAGAGGGCTGGACGTCTTGGGGGAGTAGAGCATCTCAGGAGAGAGGAAGTGGTGAACCAGATCTAATGGTGGTGCCCATGGAGGTTATAGATGGAGGAAACACATGTTTAATCAGAAGGAAGTAACTGGAGGACCTCAAAAAAGCATTTTTAATTTTTTTATAAAATTGAGGTTTGGAAGTCAGAGAGCAGGAAAAACAAAAAATAAACTGCAAAAAGAAAAGGGAATGGGATATTAGCCTACTCAATTAAGAATTTGCAATAAAAAGGAGAATAGCAGTATAAAAGCTTTTAGGCTCACTGAAGTTTGGAAAGGAATTTTTGAAGCAGTCTTTTCACAGATTTTGGCTTTTGAAGTAGGTACATAAAATCCATGGAAAGGTAAAATTCTAGATATTTTCTTTGGGAGACTCTTGGGATGTCAACATGTTGGGACACATCCCAGTCCTGCTTTAATCCTGCTGGGAAATTTGGATTTCTTTTTCATTGCTTTTTGAGCAGCACAGTTATCCTGCCGGCAGGTCACAGAGCCTCACCAATAGGCCTGATAACCAGAGCAGTTCGTGCACCAGCTGAAGAGCACGGAGGATGACGTGCAGTGTGGCAAGTTGGAATCAGTCATGGGAAGCGGCAGTAACTTGCATTTGTTATCGGTTTCTGGTTGTGAGTTGTTGCTTTTTTGTATTGGGGCATTGCCATAGTAACAATGGCTTTTTAGTAAACATCGAAAATGACTTCTGTTTTGTGTGCTATTAATATCTGTGTATATTACTCTAAGTTCAAAGTGACAGAGGTTTTTATTTTTTCTTTATAAATAATTTACTTGGAGGAGAAAAGATAACTTTTGGACATCTCTCAAATTCATTTTCTTTCTGGATTCAAGAGCATAGAAGTATAAATATTTTATCTTTCTGACATTTGATTTGTTTAAATAGTGTTATTCTTTGGCTAAGCATTTGTCTGATTTCTTGTTCCCTTAATTTGGTTTGCCCATTTTAATCCTTTTTTTTTTTCCCCCTGGCCTCTGAATTGCTATTCCTAAATGTTCTTTTTTTTTTTTTTGAGACAGAGCCTCAAGCTGTCACCCTGGATAGAGTGCTGTGGCATCACAGCTCACAGCAACCTCCAATTCCTGGGCTCAAGCGAGTCTCTTGCCTCCGCCTCCCAAGTAGCTGGGACTACAGG